>JAODAL010015249.1:0-84553 GCA_025379985.1 Phyllomedusa bahiana
GTTTTTAGAAAAACGAATTTAACAGCTAAAAGACTTTTTTGTGGAAATTTCTTTTGCAATTTACACAGGGGTTAATTAAGCGTTGTTTTGCTGGTGTGCTACCCCAAGAAACCGTCTTTTTCAAGGGCAAAAATATAAATTTTTCCTGTCCCAAATTTCACAAGCAAAGGTTAATTAAAAACTGATCTCTTTTGTGGGGCTAGAAAAAAAACCAATTGACACCACAAAGCTACATTTTGTGCGGCCAATCCTTTGGGCAATTTACACCAGGGGTTAATTAAGCTTGTTTTGCTGGTGTGCTGACAAAAAAACCCCGCTTTTCAAGGGCCAAAAATAAAAATTTTTTCCTGTAGCCTAATTCAAAAAGCAAAGGTTTAATTACAACTGAAACTCTTGTTGTGTGGCGTAAAAACCCAATTGAAACAGCTACAAAGCTACTTTTTTTGTGCGGCTCAATTTTTTGGGCGAATTTACACCCAGGGTTAATTAAGCTTGTTTGCGGTGTCTGACAAAAAAAATCGTTTTTTTTCAACGCCAAAAATATAAATTTTTCCTGTACCTAATTTCACAAGAAAAGGGTTAAATTACAACTGATCTTTTTGTTGTGGGCGTGAAAACATGCAATTGTAACACGCTAAAAAACCCTTTTTTTTTTGGGCGGCAAAATTTTTTTTGGGCGCAATTTACATCCGGGGGGTTAAAAAAGCGTTTTTTTTGCGGGGTGTGTGACAAAAAAAACCGTTTTTTTTCAAGGGGCCAAAATATATACATTTTTCCTGAGCCTAATTCATGCCGAAGGTTAATTAACCGGTTTGTGCTTTTACATTTCGTAAAACACACAGTGTTTTTTAAAAAGGCACATACAAGTAAATTTTTTGGGGGCCATTGTGGAGCGAAATTTTATACCAAGGGTTCCCCAAAAGCTTGTTATTTTGGGTTCATTTGGATAAAAAACAGGGTGTATATTTATCATAACAGAATCATCAAACAGTGTCTGTACATTTTAGAACAAACAGAACAGACGAAAGGGGGCAGTCTCTGCACCTGCGAGTGGCTGGCACAAACATTCCTGGAACGGGCCCAGTCGCAGCCAGAAAGGGGGACGCGCAGCGGGGGTTCCTCGGTGGGGCCCCACAACTGCCGCTGTCATCTAGTGGCCGTGGTTTTGTCACAACCCAAAGGGGTTTCTTGTTTGGGTGACTGGGTCATCCTCTCCCCCAGAACACTGACAACCCCCACCAAGAGTCGGGGGAAACCCTCAGACACAACCCTTAGTTGGCATGGCCCGGAGCGGGTCAGCGGCCCCACCTGTCCTCAGCCCCCCCCTTGTCCCACCGGGTTCCCTCAGCCAGAATCTACTATTGTCTGGGCCAGCGCCACTATATAGCGAGGATAACAATTTGAGGAGGGCATCAGCAGCTACTTTGGCAGCGAAGAAATGGGCCAATATCCCCTCTTCTTGCAGTGGGCGGCAAAGTATAAAAGGAGAGTGGTAGGGGGAGGTCATGGTGTAGGGGTCAGCCTGGGCATACCAAGACCGTGTGAGACACAGTGACGAGAAACACAAATAGATGATATGTCCAACCGCATTTGGGGAGCTGGTTGAGGCAAGGGTTTCATCACGTCGGAAAAGGGGGCCGCTTGTCCAGGCAGCACGCAGCCACAAGGGGGTTTTGTTGGCCGCGAGTCACAATGCGCATGTGGGGTGGGGGGACCCAAAAGCGGCCAGGGGTAAAAAATCCCTTCGCAGGTCCAAGAAAGTAGGGGACAGGGGCTCGTGAGGCGTGGGGGCAGTTCACTCAGTGCGGACGTTGGCGGTAAAATCCGGTATTTGGCGTATGGCAGTTCTTTGCTAAGACACCGGGGGAGCCAAATAGGGTATAGAGAATCTTGGGCAGAAAGTGAACATGGCCGGGGAGCTAACTTTGGGCACCACGGCCCTGCCAACACATGCAGGCGTCACCATCCGGGGGCCTGGGAAAAAACGGGCTCATATGGGGTGGTCCATCCCGCCGCAGCAACAACAGCACACGCCCAGTGGCCGCACCTTTGCCCCAGTCAAGGCCCACCACCCTGCAAAGGGAGCTGTTTCTCTTTGCATCATCTGCCGGCCAATGCCTCGCTCCTGCACTCATGGCGCCAGCGTCTTTAAGGCGAGGCTTTGCAAAGAGACAACAGTAGCCCAACCATCCTAAGGTCAGCGCTGCCCGTGCTCCTGCCAATTTTGTTGTTTTGCACCTCCCTTTCCAAATGGTGGACTCAGCACCTTTCAAGAACTTTTGGTTTGTGTCGAGCCGAGATGGAGATTCCAACCGAAATTTTTTTTTCCAAAAGGCGTACCAGCACTTCAAAGATGCAGAACAAAAGGGTGGGTCATCCTTGAGTTTAAAGGGTTTGTTCCAAGGGGCAGGGCAGCGGGACGTCTGGACTGTAACTACGGTCAGGGCCAGTAAAATGCCTTTTACGGCCCACGGGGTGAATGTGCCTCCTCCCCGGGGCACCCCAAACCGGGACAGGGACGCGCTTTCTCCTCCACGTTGTCAAACTGCTGCACCGCGCCAAGCCACATCCTCCTCCCCCACCATCACCACCATCCAGCCTCCACAAGTACGCTCCATCATACCACATTGTAGGGACAGGGGTGTCACGCAGTTCTACACCTGGCTGCCCGGCGAACAAAGCACACAGGGGAGGAACGCTCCGCGTCAGCGCAAGAAATCATGTGGGGGCCCCTTTTCTCCGGCCAACGCAAATCGAACCAGGTGAGGACAATGGGAGGAACATGGTTCCGCGCTGAAACCCGAGGGGGAATCCATGCCCCTGCATGGCGACTTTTTCAATAAATTTGTGAAAAGGTTCCTGAAGTTTTTTCCCACCGATCTTCAAAACATTCTGAAAATGGCCGGAAACTGTGCATGCCTTTTTCCTTCGTACAAACCAAACACCCTCCTCGGTTGCGCGGCAGAAGGGCCCTCCCCCCAACACACTCTGATATGCGATGTTTCCACCCGCTGGAATTCCCCGCCCCGCCATTTGGAACCGCTGTATGAACAGAGAAAGGCCCCTTAACTATTTTTTTTAGATCCCGGCAGACAGAAAAAAAATCCCCTGGTAACTTTGTTCAGCCATGCACTCATGCGTGACACCTGCCATTAGTTAAGGCCATTCGAGGGGGCGACTTTTTTTTGTCAGTCGCCAAATACGGGGTGAATAACGCCCTTCCACTCTTCATGTCCCGGAAAAGATCTGAAAAACTGTCGGCAGGGGACTGGAACGTGGGGACTACATATTGGCCACAGAGTCCGGTGGGGACTAAATGGGGGAGGGGGAGAGGACATTGGAGAGAACATTGCGGGGAAATGAGTGGATTTTCCCCAGGGGACAAAGAGGAGGACGGGGCAGCGGGGGGAGGGGATGGAGATGAGGGGAAAACAGGCAGGTACCCCCAAGCACCGGGCAGATACAGTGAAATGGAGGCAGGGGCCCCTCGGAGCACTTGTGAAAGGCCCGCAGCATTTATTTGCCTGGCTAGTGACAGCCAAAAGTCAGCATCCGGCAGAGGGATCTTCTTCCTTCCCCCTCCTATTGGGCCCCCCGCTAAACCCCCTCCAAAAAAGGGGGGGCCTTTTTTCCCGCTATTTAGAGGGAAAACAAACTCAAATACTATAGGGAAATCCCCGAATCTTGGCCGCTCCTATGTGCGACATCGTCCCTTTCCCCTGACCGGCTGACCAGGGGGGGTTCCCCGCCTCACGTACTACGCCCGCGCTCTGGGGGAAGGGGGGGGGTAGAGCATACCACCCATCTATAACCTAATTCTGGAGTCACGATGACACCCTTTCCCTTTCCCCCAGTGAGGGGGGCAGTCCGCCAGCAAACAGCAGCAGGACCGGACAGTCCCGAACCAAAAGGTTTGGCCTACTTGGACGCTCCTGCCACCCCATTAGAAGATCCGCTGGACATTGGGGAGCCAAACGATGTGGCCGCAACTGCCGAGTTTGCATGGAAAGCGTCCTGCCCGGCCAGTAGTGTGGCCAGAGCGGTGCCAGTGGGGGGGGGCCATCGTTTGCCCAAAGGGGAACCCGCTTGTTCACGGAAATGTGGAACGACTAAACCCTTTGTCAAGATGAATCAGGGGTGATGGCCAGGATTTCCACACAAACCCTGCCTTTGGCGTCAGCTGGGTTTTAAATCCGGGAACCACTATTCTGAGCCCCCCCCCGCCTATGCCACACATCTGCTGCCATTTTCTCCATCTGCCTACCACCTTTACCGGGACGATTTTCCACCCCCTCAACACTCGGGGCATTGTGCCACTCTATGACCCCGCCCTGCTCTGGGTTTTTCTGTTGCCGTGACATCCACACTGTTCATTGTTTCCACTTCTGACCTCATGCTGCGCTGTGGCTGCGCCATGTCCTCCCCCGTGTCATTGTGCCACTGCCGACCTCAGCTGCTCCGCCCCGGGCCTCCCTTTTCAGTCATTGTGCCCTCTGTGGGGTTTCCTCCTGTTTGCCACCTCAAATGCATTGTGCCACTCTCTGACCTCAGCTGCTCTGTGACTCCTGCCATTCCTCCACACGTCATTGGCACGCCTGACCTCATGCGCTGCCGCCCTGACCTCCACCTCAGTCATTGGCCACTCTGTGGCCCCCTTCCCCCCCCTGTTTTTTCCCCCTCCGAATGTCTTTTGCCACTCTCTGATCTCAGCCCGCGTGGACTCCGCCGTGCCCCCCCACACGTGTCTTTTATGCCACTGCCTGACCTCATGCTGCTGCCGCGTGACTCCGCTTCAGTCTTTTTCCATTCTGTGGCTTCCTCCCGTTTTGCCCCCTTCAGAATTCATTGGGGCCACTGCCGACCCAAACTCTGCCGCCCCTGACCTCCCACTGTTTTTTTGTGCCACCTGTGGCCTAATACGTTTTTGGGGGCCGCCTCCGAAAGTCATTGTGCCACTGCCTGATCTCATGTGCGCTGTCTGCCTCCACCTGTATATTGTGCCACCTGGGCCTAATACTGTTTTTTGCCGCCCCAGAATGTCAAAGTGCCACTGCCTGACCCATGCGCTGTGGCCCGCCGCCCTCACCTCCACACTCTGTCACAAAATTGCCACCTGACTCTCAGCTTGTTTTTTTCCAGCTTTCGCTGGCATGACTTTATCAGGCTACATTCCTGCTTGAGTTTTTTTTGGTCAGTTTTGCCCTCTTAAGTGCCCAGGGAATTTTATAGTGAAGCGTTTTCTAAGAGCGGCGGCAGTCATGTGCGTGTCATACTAAAACACAACATTGTATGAAGACCAAACCAAGCTCCCTCTGCATATTTAAGCATGGCAAAAACGTTCTACAGCACCCTGCAGGCTCTGTCCAGCCTGGAAATAGCTGCTTTTTAAAGCGATTCGTGCCGAAGTAATTCAGACCGAATTTATTTTTGACGGAAAATTCGGCGAAGTGACCGAATCGAATTTTTGAGAAATTCGCCCATCTCTAATCTGTACCCATCTATTATGGAAATACACTTCATATACCATACCTTAGTAAACATTACTTTGTCCCATAGTATTACATTTACTCGGTGGGAGACAATTCTTAGATATGTTGTTTAAGGCCATGGCGTTATAATGGACTTGATTTCTATAAAAAAAAAAAAAAAATATCTATCAAAAAAATATATATATATATATATAATATATAAGGTATATATATATATATATATATATATATATATATCTATATCTATATCTATATTTTTTTTTTTTTTATCTGAGTGGTGGTAATGTTAATATTATTTTCAAATTAATAATCTGATTGTACTATTGTACTAAATCTCTGTGTATTGTAGTAATGCACATTCAGGTTTTTTTTTTTGTAGGTTTAATCAACAGCATTTGAGTCCTCAAGTTTAGGTTGCAAAATGGTCTCTCTTTGATCTAAAGGTGGTGATAACTGGGTAGTCATTATCATAAGTGGTTAAACAGGCTTGTTCAAGTGTAAAATAGTGTCTGTTTCTGGTGGTTTTAAGGAATTGTCAGATCCTTGTGCTTCATTTAAATTAACTATCAGTTCATCATTCCATCTCACATGGGTCTATTCATCTCTCTACCTATCTACTCTATCTATCTATTTATCTATCTCTCTATCTTTCTTTCTTTTAATAAATATACATATTTATACAAATGTAGGTTTTAAATTTCTACGTCCATGAATATTTATTCATATGCAAAATACTATAAAAGAAAAGTCTAATTATAACCTCCATATTCTTTAAAAAAAAAGACTTCTAAAAGCAGAAAGTAGCAAAGTTTCAGAAAAAAAATATTTTATTTTAAATAAAAAATAACTTTAGTATTTCTAGAGGAAGGATTTGATCATGTAGTATAATTAGCGGTCTAAAAGTTTCAAATGAAAGCTTTGCTTCACTACTTACTTTGAAAATCATGAATTATGTAATAATTTTTGTGTAATGGCAAAAGAATTGTCATTATTAAATTGCCCTACTTCATATCGCTGGCATCCTTCTTGATGCATTGTGTGCAAAAAATGCCAAGAGGAATTTAAAGAAATCATGCTCATTAACAAGTGTTTTAAAGGGAACCTGTCACATAGATTTTGCCCCCTTGCTGAGAGCAGCACAAGCTAGTGACAGACATGCTGTTTTCAGCGATGCGTCCCTTATTCTCCAGTTTCAGAGCATTTATTGTTCAAATCTGGCAGTTTGCAGCCTATTCTACCACAAAATAGTCCAGTGTATACATGGACAGGTGGTAGCCCAACCCACCTGTGGCTAGCCCCCGCCCGCCCATCATTTATGTGAGGTTTCTACCTTTCCAAAGCAATAGGTTGAATCAACTGTGAGTGGGTATGGTTATCAAATAGTGGACGGAGCTAACATCTGCTCATGAATTAAGCGGACTCTTTTTTTGACATAGCAGGAAGCAAACTGCCAGATTTAAGCAGTAAATGCCCTGAAACTACTGCACCTTAAAGAATAATGGATATAGCACTGGACACAGCAGGTCTGACACTAGCTGAGGCTGTCCTCAGCAAGGGTGGCATAACCTACAGTATATATAAGGTTTCTTTTAATATTGGACATAAAGGGGTTAATTTTGGATTACTTTAACCTATTTTGGATCCAAAATGGAAGGTATATAAATATAGAAAAAACATTGGCCCTGTTACATAATCTCAGAGTAGCCATTTTCCTGTTTCATACATATTTAAAATAATCTCTGCTTATATCATATTTTGAGCACAAAGATGCACTACTCACAAAAAGTTGGGAATATTTGGCTTTTGGTTGAAATTTCAGGATGAACATATAATTTCTTGAAATGTTTCTAAATTCAATAAATGAGACTATCTCTTACCTTTAGAATGCATATGTCCAACTGTTCAGTGTTTCAGTACTTTTTGCCACAAGTTGCTGATCTTTAACAAGTTGGTTAATGGCAAAATTCACAACAGGTTTTTGATCCCTGAATTGCCCAATAACTTTAGGGGATCAATTTGAATTGGGATCTCAAAAGTCCCCTTCATCATGTTGTTGATCATTTTTACATCAGGATCACAAGACAACATCTTACAATTGATCAACAGTACCTCGCCACTGTGAGGCGTCAAGCAGGGCAGGATGCTGTCAGACAGAAGTGGCCACTGAGCTTAGAGTGTCACAGAGTGTCATCAGCAGGTTGTATCAGAGATACAGAGAGACTGGAAGAGTCACAGAAAGGCAAAGGAGTGGGTGTCCTTTGGCAACATCACACACTGATGACTACTTCATTGTAAACTATGTGCTGCAGGACCGGATGATGAATTTCACACAACTCCAAGCATGTTTAAGGAAGGTTAGAGGTACTCAAGTGTCACATTGGACCATTTGTAACCATTAACATCAATGTGGTCTGCATGCTAGATGACCTCACCACACCAACAGGCACAGGCATCATCATCTTGCATGGGCCAGGGAGCATCTATGCTAGACAAGAGGCTAGTTGTCCTCAGCAGGGGCGTTGCTAGGGTCCTAAAACATCCAGGGCCTGGGCCCTTTATGTTAAGTTTTGCTCAGTAGGGCTGGGTTCAGACAGCATTTTTCACGCCACCTTTTGAACTGGGGCATGTGTTTTTACAGAGAAATGTTCTTGTCACTACATTTATGCATATTCCACATACATCCTGTCCATCACCTCAGCTGTCACTGTACAATGAAAATCAGCCCCGACAAATTAGATTTTTCAAAATTGCTCACCTCCGTATGACAGTGTAATACCTTATAAATAACAGTCATTAAACAATACATCTATACATGGAGCAAATATACCAGATGAATTGTTTCTAGAAAACCTCCAACAATACCAAGACCGAAAACTATTACTACTTACGGATCAAATAATACTGCCAGATCATGACAATACGCGACTCCAACATGTGAATATCAGTTATACACAGGATCTGAATATATATATATTAACGCCATACATTGACCATATAGTGGTAGAAACTAGTTGTATGTAGGCGC
The DNA here is from genome assembly GCA_025379985.1 of Phyllomedusa bahiana. NCBI lineage: Eukaryota > Metazoa > Chordata > Amphibia > Anura > Hylidae > Phyllomedusa > Phyllomedusa bahiana. The sequence continues at coordinate 8,515 of JAODAL010015249.1, forward strand.
TCTGCAAAAATATAAGTGATTATACTGAAGTTACATTTAGTGACTTACAAGAGATGTCTTTTCTGATTAGAGTCGATCACTTTCCCTTCCCTTCTCCAACCGGCCTACACCGTCATGATGACTTCTCCCGGTCATGACTCGTCTCTGCAGAATTTACCATACAAGCATTTTAGAATCCCCACTTTTCCAACACCTATATACCTATCAAGCTACTGGAGGGTTTATATAACTCCCTTCCAAATGGGGATTTATTCAGGTAAGCATGGTGGAGCCCCATCCCACAGCAACTGGCTCTTCTATGAAAGAATGGGATGTGGGGTTCCTTTATAGCCCCTATTAGGTAGGTTTATAGGCAGGTAATATGGCCCCCAGTATATAGATAGATAGATAGGTAATATGGCCCCCAGTATATAGCTCGGAAGGTAAAATGGCCCCCAGTATATAGATAAGCAGGTAATAGATCCCCAGTATATAGATAGGCAGGTAATAGGGCCCCCAGTATATAGCTAATTAGGTAACATGGCCCCCAGCATAAATATATTCAGGTAGCATGGCCCCCAGGATATATATATATATATATATATATATAAAATATATATATATATATATATATATATATATATACACTCAACCGGCCACTTTATTAGGTACACCTGTCCAACTGCTCGTTAACACTTAATTTCTAATCACCAATCACATGGCGGCAACTCATGCATTTAGGCATGTAGACATGGTCAAGACAATCCCCTTTGCAGTTAAAAACCGAGCATCAGTAGGGGGAAGAAAGGTTGATTTGAGTGCCTTTGAACGTGGCAATGGTTGTTGGTGCCAGAAGGGCTGGTCTGAGTATTTCAGAAACTGCTGATCTCCTGGGATTTTCACGCACAACCATCTCTAGGGTTTACAGAGAATGGTCCGATAAAGAAAAAACACCAGTGAGGGGCAGTCCTGGGGGCGAAATGCCTTGTTGATGCCAGAGGTAAAAGGGAGAATGGGCAGACTGGTTTGAGCTGATAGAAAGGGGAACAGTGACTCAATTAGCCACCCGTTACAACCAAGGAGGCAGAAGAGCATCTCTGAAACGCACAGTACGGCGAACTTTGAGGCAGATGGGCTACAGCAGCAGAAGACCACACCGGGGGCCACTCCTTTCAAACTAAGAACAGGAAACTGAGCTCCAATTTGCCCAAGCTCATCGAAAATTTGGACAGTAAAGATTGGAAAAACGTTGCCCGGTCTGATGGGGTCTCGATTTCTGCTGCGACATTTCGGATGGTAGGGTCAGAATTTGGCGTCAACAACATGAAAGCATGGATCCATCCTGCCTTGTATCAAGGTTCAGGGTGGTGGTGTGGTGTTCATGGTGTGGGGAATATTTTCTTGGGACTCTTTTGGGGCCCCTTGGGACCAATTGAGCATCGTTGCAACACCTTGTGGAATCTATGCCACGAAGAATTGAGGCAGTTCTGAAGGCAAAAGGGGGGGCCCACCCGTAACGAGCATGGTGTACCTAATAAAGTGGGCCCGGGGAGTGTATATATTATATATTAAATATAAATTATATATATATTATATATAAAATATATATATATATATATATAAATATATATATATATATATATATTAATATATATATATATATATTTATAAAATTAGATAATATGTCCCTCAGTAAGTATATGTATAATTAGATAATATGGCCCCCAGTATACATATAACTAGAAAATATGAAAAATATGGCCCCCAGTGAGTATATATATATAATTAGATATTATGTTCCTCAGTATATATATATATAATTAGACAATTTAGCCCCCAATGTATATATAATAAGATTATATGGTTACTAGTATACTTATAATTAGATAATATGGCCCCAGTATAAATATAATTAGATAGTATGGCCCCCAGTATACATAGAATTAGATAATATTGCCCACAGTATACATAGAATTAGATAATATGGTCCAAAGCAGCTCCAGGCCCAAAGCAGCAGCCTGGATCCCGCCAAGGTTCGTGGCACAGGCAGTTTCATGCGGGGGTTGTGCCCCGGATAAAACTGCCTAGCAAAGCCCCTTGTCCTCAGTGCTATTCAGTGATGATTGTCGATTCACTTTGAGCTGAACTGATGGGCAACAACGATGCTGGGGATGTCCAGAAGAGTGCTATGCATTAGCTAGGTCAGATAACGGTTTGGTACCCTTGCAGGTCATTTAACACGCAGACCATGCTGATGTAAACAGTTACAACTGGTCTGATGTGACACTTGGTTTCCTATCACCTCCCTTAAATGTTCCTGTAGATGTGTGGAATTCATCATCCAGTTCCGCAGAGCGTTGTTTACATAAGTGTGTAATGTAGCCAAAGGACATCCACTTCTTTGCCTTTCTGGGACTCTTCCAGTATGTTCCAGAGGACTGTTGCAGCACATTTGAACTCTAGGAGGCAAGCATAGGAGGTTTGAATGATTGAGGCATTTTTATTCGAAGATCATCAGCAGAACGCAGAGACCGAGTAGGGTGGTAGACTAAGATGAGGGATGAGATGTAGGGGGGTGCAGCACTGTGGAGAGCTTTTTGGGTGTGAGTGATTATCTATATTCCATGTGGTGAAGTAAGTTATATTCCTGGTGTTTAGTCATGGATGGAAAATTATCTGCTGTGTCCAGATAGATAGGTTACATTTGCTTCAAAAAGGAACATGATAACTACTTAGGTTAACTTACAAAATTATTTGAACCAACAGACACCACTAAGGCAACTTTCCCCATTTAGATTAATATAGGTAGCATTGGTTTTAGTGTGTACTGCATTAATTTTATGTAGCAAGCTTCTCCAGTTGCAACTATAAGCATACATAATTGTTGTTTAATGGGCTATTCCCATCACAGTAAGTGTCACTGTAAGGGCCAATTTCTGTAAAGTAAGCAATTTTCAAAATGCATGTTATTAAAAAATGTGAATACTTTACCTAATACAGGCCTTTTTTGCACCTGAAAGCACAGTGGTGGTTGATTACTAGTGTTTGGAAAAACCGTTCGGAAAATAGCTTAGCTTTAAGTATATTCCGAACTTGAGCCGAGACAAATTCTTGATGCAAGTTTGGTAAAAAGTTCAGGTTCGGGACAGGCGTTCTGTGCCTTTTTTTTCAGCTGTTTCCTTCAGTTTTGGCGGCCAGCCAATCAGTGCAGAGCACATGGGGCGGGGTCAAAAACCTCTCCTCTAAGGGTGTAGGGATCTCATTGGCTGCTAAAATCAAATGACAGTCTTATGTATATGTCACTGTATTTCCTGTTGACCGCCATTTCCACCTTACTCTCTATACTGAACACACTGCTGCCTCTTTCTGCTGATTTGCCAGCAGGCAGAAACTCCATTTAATAGTGATTTAAAACAGGAAAATCTGCTAGTTAGATTACTCGGGAACGGGGGGTGGGATCAGCTAGTTTAGAGACTTATACACAGCAACAGCTAGGGAGTTTTGTATAGATATTCCATAGAAAAAAAATCTGTTTATAATATATATAATATAGAGTTCTTCCATACGACCCCATTTCACCGATATTGCATAAAAAAACATTCTGTTTCTAATCCTATTTGCCCATTGCAGAATATAGGCATTTAAGAACACTGTTGATTTGCTGTCTTTGGAGTACAGTTCTTCAATAAGAGACGGTGAACAAATCTTGACCTTTTTAATATTTATCCTATTTGTCCTATTCAAAAAAATCTGGTTTTAAATAGTCATTTCTTCTTGTTAATTTTATTGTGAGTGTCCAAAAGGTCATTTTTGCTGCTTTTGGGGTCAGGCCACTGTAAAAAACAGCGGTAGTAAAGGTCCTATCGAAAAAAAAGCTTATTTCACATACTCATTTTTTCTTGCTAATTTTATTATGAGTGTGCATAAGGTCATTTTTGCTGGTTTTGGGGTCAGGCTACTATAAAAGGGTTGCCAGGGGTGCCAATAGGGCAGTACTGCTGTTAGGTGCCCTAATCAAAATGGGGCCCAGTGATATGTTAAAAATGTGAACTAGTAATGGGAGGGCCCATTTCATTTAGCTGCAAGGGGCCCGGAAGCAGTTAATAGATGACAGACGGCAGCCCTGGCTACCACTACACCCCCTATAACTACAGCCCTGCCAGGTGAACCTCCATGTTCCCCGTTGGGGTGTTCTTGCTGCCACCACATATATGACATGTCCTTGGGCCCTGGTGCAAAAAGTGATAGGGGGCTCCTGCCAGTTACCATGAGCCATTTCCAATACCGGTGTCTTCTTATCTGTCCAAGGGGCCCTGTAACAGCTGCTAGCGCTGCATCTCCTATAGCTACACTGTCCTCATCTTTTCAGTTAGCCATTAAAAGAAATGAATTATTTTAGCGTGTGAATTCTTTTCTGTGACTCTTAGAGCCAAATTGTCTTCACTAAGTTCTTCAACGTATCCATTTTACTGTTATGGATGCTAATTGCAGCTTCTCCTCACATGTATGGGTATAAAAATGAACCAGAATATCTTCTCCCATTGACTTTAATGGGGTTCGAATTTCGAGTTCGACTTGAAAATTTGAGGGTCTACTCAAACTTTTGAGGGTTCGCTCATCTCTGTTGATAACCAAGGATACAAGAAAGAAAGTTGAAGGTGCCAAAAACCTTTATTAGGTAAAGCATACATATTTTTTTATAACATGCATTTTGAAAAATGCTTACTTTGCAGTAATTGGTCTTTCCAGCAGCACTTGTTGTAATGGGAATGTCCCTTTAACAAATGTTGTTAAGTACAGAAAGGGCTTTAAATATATCAGAAAAAAATATCTCCAACTTCTACACTTTCTTCTTGTAGTGATGTAATTATTTTTTCAGTAGTTGCAATATAGTCTTCAAGAGGTGTGTACCATTAGGCATTGATATATTATGAACCCGGGGACCTTGATTATTCAACTGGGGCTAAAATCATCTTATGACAGCTCCATTAAAACTTCATGTGTTCTAATCTGTGTGAAGTCACTGGCTTTTCAGACCCCAACAATTTTGTTCTTCATGAAAAAAAAGCTGTGGTCTCCCTAACAGAGAAAGTTATTAAGTAAACTATTTTTATTTTATTTTTTTTAACTATTTGATCATATAATATCTACTAACCTTAAAATAAGATCTGCCTTTATTAAGTTGCGCCAATATTGAAATGTTGTTTAAAACAAAAGATTTGAATATAAAATATTTGACTGCAGTATGTTGGCTCACAATATATTTCTAGAATAATCCTTTCTATCTCTCTGCATTTGAAGGAATGGATTACCCTAAGGTCAAAAAATAATGCAGCAAGACAGGAATGACATTGTTTGATAATGGTAAAACCCAAATGTGCTCTCATGCATTGCAAATGATAAAGAAAAGGGACATTATATTGTTAGTTCTCATCTTATTAAGAAGGAATTATGGAGTATTTAAAACTCTCTGAGTACACATTTGACAGAATTTTTGTTATAATTATTTCTAGCCATACAATAATAATTTTCATCATTAGAATTTTAAATGCAGAATATGGGCACATTCAGCACAGATTGAGATATCCGTACATTATTTATATCATCACAGTGAAAATTATCTTTTTGAAATGTTCTTATTTTTATTTGATAATCTGTACATTGCAGCTTTAACGCATACCTTAAATCTGAATGAAATGTAATTATTTTGTTTAATACAATTTGTGTCAATCAGCCAAGTCAGATGGAAGGAATGGCTTTTTACAAATATTCAGGAAAAAAAGATTTAAAAACATTAGTCATTTTATTTAATAGCATTCAGGATTTAATTAATAACTTTTATTAACAACTTTCTAATGCATTTCAATAAATACCAAATGTTTTTGATTTTATTGTCAATGTTATTAAAAGAATAAATCAATAAATCAATAAAAAAAGCTTGCCCTTTAAGTAGAGGATTATTCTGTTTTATATACATCAAGTTTGATGGTTACCCCTATCTCTCTTCCAAACAATTGAATGGTCTCTTTAAACATGCATTTGGTTTTAGTTTTTGTCACTTCAAAAATTAAAATAGACTGCAGAATTATGCTTGTGAACAAAGAACTGAAAATCCAAAGTGTGATGGACCCCATCTTGCCGTTATTACTCCACGTAGTAATTGTATACATTCCATAGCAATTAACTCTCTTTTGTAGCAGTTGCAGGTAGACAAAATTATATTAGAAAAAGTCAAGTGAACATGAAAAAATAAATGGTGCTCAGTCGCCTCTTGCTGTATAGCTGTATGCTGTCAATCTCATACTTTAACTTTTGTGGTTTATTTTGATGTGCCAGGTGAGGGAAATGAGAAAAGCAGTTATGATATTATAGTAATGTGTATTATGTATGTATTATGTATGTAGTGTACTATAAAAGAGTGTTACAGTATGTGTATCTTGTATTGCTGTTCTTGTGCATGTATTGTATATACTATAGTTCAGTGGCTAGATTTGGCCTTCTATGACCGCCCTCTTTCCCGACTGCAGATGGAATGTGTATTTCTTGTCTGTGAAATGTTATACAGACAACAAAGAGTCATGAAACCAGACTCCACAGGCTCATTAAAGGGGTTGTCTCACTACAAGGATTGCTTTTTATGATTGCGAAAACAAGTCACTTTGCAATATGTGTCCATTAACAGTGTTCTACCTAGATATACCCTTTTGTGTGGGCTACATCAGCTCCTCAGTCACTAAAGCTACAGTAGCAAAAAGACAAAGTAGCCAGCTCACCAATCCAATGATCCGGGCTGCATGGCTGCACTCTGGAATGTTAGTCCCAAGAATCGATCACGGCAGATATACACTTCCTATATACTGTGATTGCCCACAATTTGGCAACTATGACTCTCCAGTGGTTTCTAGATACCTTCAGTAATTATGATTAGATTTTTAAAGATTTTCTATTGGATGTTACTTTGTATTTACTCGCACATATTATTATTTTTTTTTTATGTTTGAAGATACTTATTACTAGAAATGGGCGAATTGATTCTAACGAAGTGGAAGTCGTTTAGAATTTCAGGAAAAATTCGGTTCTGAACGATGTCGAAATTTGGGGGACTTCGGGTGAACGAAGTGTGCTTTTGATTGATAAAAAAGGCTGCGAGCACATGGCGTTACATGGGGCAAAGCACTCTGGGAGGAAGAAGGGCATAGCGGCATGACATGTGCAGAGATGAAGCCAATCAGAGACCGGCGGGATTCTGTGACGTCACCGCACTATATAAGTCCGGGCACAACGCTGGGAGCTCATACCGCTCTCACTATACTGATTAGGGAAGATGCTGCCGCGACTGCTTGTAACAGCTCTTACTGAAGAACTGATTTTTTATACATCGATTTTTGGGGGGAGTCTCAGTTTGTCTCTGAGACTGCTTCTAACGTTATTTTCTGAATTGTGGGGTATTGGATCTGAAGTCCAGTGTGCGTCCAATGCAGCTGCATATACATTTTAATGCTATCTGCTCACAGCACATTGAATATCCAAGGGAGATCTAAGCCTGTTCCTGTTGTATTCATTTAAAGAAACAGCGTTTTTACAATACAAATACTCTTTCATTTTTGGCTGCTCAATTCTTTGTAAAAAGCTACAAAGCTCGTAGTTTGTGGTTGCTCAATTGTTTGGCGCAATTTACATCCAGGGGTTATTAAGCGTTGTTTTTCGGCTGTGGTGACAAAAATAAACCGTCTTTCACCGCCAAAAAATACTTTTTTTTCCCGCAGCCTAATTCACAAGCGAAGGTTAGTTACAATTTTTTCTCTTGTGTGTAGCATAGAAAACACGCCATTGTAACACGCTACAAAGCTCGTAGTTTTGAGTTGCCTCAATTGTTTGCACAATTTACATCCCAAGGTGTTAATTAAGGCGTTGTTTTTCTACTGATGGTGACAAAACTAAACCGTCTTTCGATCAGCACCGCCCACAAAATAAATGTTTTCCTGCTGCCTATTCCAAGCCGTAAGGATAATTACAATTTTTTCTCTTATTGAGTTAGCGTAGAACACACGCCATAGTAACAACGCCACAAAGCTCTTAGGTTTGATGGTTGCTCAATTGATTGGGCTTAATTTACATCCAAGGGTTAATATAAGCCGTTTTTTTTCTGCTGTGGAGACAAAAATAAACTGCAATTCACCGCCAAAATATACATTTTTCCTGCTGCCCTAAATTCACAAGCGAAGGATAATTACAACTTTTTCTCTTGTTTGTGTAGCGTAGAAAACACGCCAATGTAACACTCTACAAAGCTCGTAGTTTGTGGTTGCTCAATTGTTTGGCGCAATTTAACATCCAGGTGGTTAATTAAGCGTTGTTTTCTGCCTGTGGTGACAAAAATTAAACCGTCTTTCCCGCCAAAAAAATAACATTTTTCCTGCTGCCTAACTCACAAGCGAAGGTTAATTACAATTTTATCTCTTGTTGAGGTAGCGTAGAAAACACGGCCATTGTAACACGCTACAAAGCTCGTAGTTTGTGGTTGCTCAATATTTATGGGCAATTTACATCCAGGGGTTAATTATGCGTATTTCACTGCTGTGGTGACAAAAATACACCGTCTATCACCGCCAAAAAATACATTTTTTCCTGAGCAAATTCACAACAAAGGGTTTAAATTAAAATTTTTTTTTTCTCTTTTTTGTGTAGCTAAAAAACAGGGCCAATTGTAACACCTAAAAATTAGTTTGGGGTTTGCTAAATTTTTTGGCGAAATTTTAAATCCAGGGTTTTTTAAGCGTTTTTTTTCTGCTGGGGGTGAAAAAAAAAAACCGTTTTTTTCACCCCCAAAAAATTTAAATTTCCCTGAATAATTCACAAGCGAAGGTTAATTAAAATTTTTTTTCCCCGGGTTTGTGTAGGTAGAAAACACCCAAATTGTAACACCTACAAAGCTTTATTTTTGGGGTTGCTCAATTTTTTGGGCGCAATTTAACCCAAAGGGGGTTAATTAACCCTTTTTTTTCTGCTGTGGTGACAAAAAAAAAACCGTTTTTTTTTCACCCCAAAAATTAAAATTTTTTCCTGTGGAAATAATTCACAAGCGAAGGTTAATTAAAAATTTTTTTCTCTTTTTGGGTGTAGCTAAAAACACGAAATTGTAACACGCTACAAAGCCCCTAGTTTGGGGTTTCTCAATTTTTTGGTCAATTTACATCCGGGGTTTAAAAATTAAGCTTTGTTTTTCTGCTGTGGTGACAAAAATAAACCTCCTTTTCACCGCCAAAAATTAAAATTTTCCTGTGGCAAAAATTCCCACAACAAAGGGTTAAAATTCAATTTTTTCTCTTTTGTAGCAAAAGAAAACACCCCTTTGAAAAAACCTCTAAAAAGGCTTAATTTTGGGGTTGCTCAATTTTTTTGGGCAATTTAAATCCGGGGTTTAAATTAAAAGCGTTTTTTTTCCGGGGTTTTGGGTTAAAAAAAACCGTTTTTTTCACCCCCAAAAAAATTAAATTTTTCCGGGTCCCTAATTCACAAGCAAGGTTAATTAAATTTTTTCTTTTGTTGTGTACGTAGAAAACACCCATTGAAACACGCTACAAAGCTCGTATTTGGGGTTTGCCCCAATTTTTTTTGGGGGGAAATTTTTACATCCAGGGTTAAATTAAAGGTTTGTTTTGCATTTTTAAACTCAGTAAAAAAAACTTTTTTTTTAAACCCCGCCACAGAAAAATTTCCCTGTACATTTTTTCATAACCAAGGGTTTAATTAAGCCTGTTTTGCTTTTTATTCAGAAAAATAAAACCAGAGTTTTTAAACGGCACATAAAACCCAATTTTTTCCCTTTCCCCAATTTTTTGGAGCGCAATTTAAAACCAAAAGGGAACCCAAGTTTGAATGGGTTTTTTTTGGAGCCAAAAAAGGGGTTGGTATTTATCAAATACAAAATATCTTCTTTCAAACAGTGTCTGTACATTTTAGAACAAAAGAAATGTCAAACAGAGAGGTGGCAGGCTTTCACCGGCGAGGGGGCAAAGGCAAAAAAAAATTCCGGGCCCAGGCCCGCAGCACAGAAAGGGGGAACCCAGCAGGGTTCACTGGGTTGAGGCCACAACTCCCGCTGTCATCTACGGCCGTGGGGGTTTTAGAAACCCCAAAGGGGTTTCTTGATTGGTTAACTAGGTCATCCATTTCCTCCCAGATGACATCTGAAAACCCCCAGCCAAGAGTCGGGGGAACGTCAACACCAAACCCCTTTGTTGGCCCTTTTCCCGGGGGCGGGTCAAACGGCCCCCCCCCCCTCAACCCGCCTCTGTCCCATCCGGTTTTCCCCCAGCCAAGATCTACTATGTGGTCTGGGGTCAGCGCCACGAATAGCGAGGGAAAAAAGGGGGGAACAATTTGGCAGCGAAGAAAAGGGGGCCCAAAATCCCCTGTTCCCCTTTCAGGGAGGGGGCAAAGTATAGATGTTGGGGAATTTGGGATGGGAGGTCATGTTTTGGAGGGGTTTGCCCCTGCATACCAAGACCAGGGGATGAGGGCACATTTACGATGAAAACAAAAGATTAAAGGGTGTTTGGGCCCACCGCCTTGGGGGGGCCGGGTGAGGCAAGGCTTTCCATCGCAGGAGGAAAAAGGGGGCAGCTTGCCGTCAGGCAAGCGGCGCAGCCAGCAAATTTGGGGGTGTTTTCGGAGTCCGCAGGGGACAGCAAATGTGAGGTTTGGTAGTCAAAAACCGGCCCGGGGGAAAAACCCCCCCCTTTCCCCGGTCCAAGAAAGTAAACGCCCAGGGGGGTCAGCGAGGCAGCGGCGGGAGGGAGGGCCTCAGTGCGGAGCGTTGGGGGAAAATCCGATACTCGCCCGGTTTTGGGAAATTCTTTGCTAAGACACCGGGGAGGGCCCAAAATGGGTAAATGTTTAATCTTTTGGGGAGAAAGTGAAGCGTGGCCCCGGGGCTAACGTTGGCCCCCCAGGCCCTGCGTCAACACATGCCCTTCCCCCATCCGGTGGCCTGGGAAAACGTGGCCAGATGTGGTTGGGCCCATTTCCCGGGGCCGAAAAAGCAGCAACAGCAATTTCAGCCCTCCAAGCTCCACCACCTCTCAGAAGGGAAACTGTTTTTTTTTGACATCAACTTCCCGGGCCAGATGCTCCCCGCTCCCCGAACTCATGGCCGTCAGCCCCGGGTCCCCCTTCAAAAGGGGGGGCCCGATTGGGGGGAAAAAAAGAACAAAAAAAATAAATTTGCCCGGGGGCCCAAAAAACCCGGGGTTTTTATCCCCTTAATTTCTTCCCCTAAAGGTTGCAGCAGCTTGGAAAAAACCCTGCTCCTGGGGGCCCCAAAGGTTTGTTGGTACTTGGGACCCCCCCCCTTTTCCCAAAAGGTGGACTCTGCACCGTTCAGAGAAACCCAATGGTTGTGGGCCCAGCCGGGGAGGAGAGGGTTCCCAAACCCTAAATTTTTTTTTTCCAAAAAGGCAGTACCAGAAATTCAAAAATATGTAAACAGAAGATGGGCCAGTCCTTGAGCTTATCGGTTTGTCCAAAGGTGCACTGCACGCGACGTCTGGAGCAGTAACTACGGTCAGGGCCCAGTACATGTCCTTTACGGCCCACTAGGTGAATGTGCTTCCTGCCCAGCACACCAACAACTTGGACAGGAGACGCCGCTTTTCTCTTCCACGTTGTAAAACTGCGGCTCCTTCGCCAATGTCCGCCCTCCTCCTCCTCCTCCTCCACCACCATCTCAGCCTCGAAAAAGAGGGTATATAGAAAAAAAAGTGGGTTTACAAGTACTGCTCCATCATACCACATGAGTAGGGCACAGCGGTGTAAACGCAGTTCTACACCTGGTTTGCCTCGGTGAACGAAGTCACACAGGGAGGAAATGCTCTGCGTCATGCAGCAAGAAATACGATGGGTGGCTTTCCTCCGCGCCAACTACAAATTGGAACCATAGTGACGTGACAATGGAGGAACATGGTGTCCGCTCTGCACCCGAGTAGGAGGTCCCATACACCCTGCATGGCGGACGTTTCAATCCTGGTTGTGAAAAGGTTCCTGAGTCTTTCCACCAATCTTCAAACATTTCTGAAAATGGCCAAGAAACTGGTGTATGCACTTCATCCATTCTTACAAAGCCAGGAACACCCTCCTCGAGTTTGCAGCGCAGAACGGCCTCCTCCTCAACACACTCTGATATGCAATGTTTCCACCCCTGAATTCCAGCCTTGCACATGTTTGGACAACTGTAGAACAGGAGAAGGCCATTAACGATTTTTATTGATGACAAGGCGACAGAGTACTCCCCAGTGTAACTTTATGTTCACCAGTTTGCAGCCTCATGGTGATTACCTGCCATTTGTTGAGGCCATTCGGAAGGCCACGTTATTTGTCAGTCCAGGACTACGATGAATAACGTCATTCCACTGCTCATGTCCCTGGAACAGATGCTGAAAAATCTGTCTGGACAGGGGACTGGAGACTGGCGAACTAAATCTCGCGGCCACCATGAGTCCCGTGGGGACTGGAAATGGAGGGGGGGAGGACATTTGGAGCAGAAGCATTGTCTGTTAAATGAGTGTGATTTTCTTACCCAGCGTGACAAGAGAGGAGAAGCAGCTGGAGGAGGTAATGGAGATGATGAAAATGAGGTCAGATGACCCGCAAGCACCGTGGCAGTATACCGTGAAGATGGAGGCAGGGAGCCCCTAGATACACTTTGTGCAGATTGGCCCCGCCAGCATGCAGATTTGCCTGGCTAGTGAACAGCCGAATATGTCACGCATCGGCAGAGGGATGACTTCTGGCTCTCCACCCTATTGACCCTGCTAACGGTCCAAAATGGGGGGAGCCTTTATTCCAGCTATTGAGAGGGAAGATAAACTCAAATGACTATAGGGAATATCCTCCGTAATCAGTTGTCTGCTGCCTATATGCGGCATCGTCCCTCCTCTGACAGGGTCTTAGCCGGGGGGATTCAAAAGCCTCATGTACTACTGCCAGGCGGCGCTGGTGAGTTGGAGGGTCAGAAAGTACCAGCTCCATCAGCAGCAACCTAAGTCTGATGTCACTTATGAGCAGCTTCCTTCCACCCGATTAGTTGATGGAGGGCAGTCCTGCCACAGCAGCATCAGTAAGCAGTCAGCAGCTAGGGACCTGGAGGGCAGACCCTGAACCAACAGCTTGGTGTCCTACTTGGACAGCTCTCTGCCACCCCGTTAGAAATCCGCTGGACCTAACTGGGCAGCCAAACTGGACTGTGTGGGCTGCAACTATGCTGAGTTTGCAGTGAGAAACTGTCTCTGCCCGCCAGTATTGTGTCAACAGTCGTGTGCTCAGTGCGGCGGGGGGCCATCGTTTGCCCCTAGGAGAACCCGCATGTCCACGGGAAATGTGGAACGACGACCATTTGTCAGATGAATCAGGCGTGGATCAGCCAGAATTTCCACACACCAATGCCTTAGACTTCAGACTACATCAGCCATGACGCCTCACCCAAACTGTGAGAAATGAGTCTGGGTTCAAACTACCTGCCTCAGCCACTATTCTGATGCCGCCACCCGCCTGATGCCACACATCTGCTGACAGTTTCTCCATCTGCCACCAACCATCTTTACCAGGGACTGGTATTGCCACCCACCTCCACACTCTGTCATTGTGCCACTGTCTGACCTCATGCTGCTCGTCGACCCCACATGTGTCATGTGCCACTCTTGACCAGCTGTTCCCTGCACCGCACCTCCACTCTCTGTCATTGTGCCACTCTGTGGCCTACTCCTGTTTTGCCACCTCCAGAATGGATTGTGCCACTGTCTGACCTCATGCTGCTGCTGTGGCTGCTGCCGTGACCTACACACTGTGTCATTGTGCCCACTCGTGGCCTATCTCCTGTGTTTGCCACCTCCAAATGTCATTGTGCCACTGTCTGACCTCATGCTGCTGCTGGGCTGCTGCCGGACCTACACACTGTCTTCATTGTGCCACTGTTGACCTACATGCTGCTGCTGTGGCTGCTGCCGGACCTCCACACTGTTCATTGTGCCACTCTCTGACCTACTCTGCTGTTTCTGTGACCTCCACATGTGCATTGTGCCACTGTCTGACCTCATGCTGCTGCTGTGGCTGCTGCCCGTGACCTCACACTGTGTCATTGTGCCACTGTCTGACCTCAGCTGCGCTGTTTCTTGCCGTGACCTCCACTGAATGACTCTGTGGCCTACTCCTGTTTTTCGCCACTCCAGAATGTCATGGCCATTGTCTGCCTCATGCTTGCTGCCGTTGAGCCTACACATGTGTTCATTGTGCCACTGTCTGACCTCATGCAGCTGCCTGTGGCAGCTACCGTGACCTACATACACTCTGTCATTGTGCCACAGTCTGACCTCATTGCTCGCTGCTGTGGCTGCTGCCGTATCCTACACACTGTGTCATTGTCCCACTCTGTGGCCTACTCCGGTTTATGTTCACCTCCAGAATGTCATTGTGCCACTTGTCTGACCTCATGCAGTGCTGTTGGCATGCTTCCACTAACCCCCTCATGACCTACCTACACTGTGTCATTGTGCCACTCTGTCACCTACTCCTTTTTTTGCCCCCTCCATAGAATGTCATTGTGCCGCTGTCTGAACTCATGCTGCTGCTGCCGTGACATACAACACTCTGTCATTGGGCACCCTGTCTGATACTTCATGCGCATGCTGTGGCTGATGCCATGCCATACCACTGTGCATTGTGCCCACTCTGTGGCCTACTCATTTTTTCTGCCACCATCTAGAATGTCATTGTGCAGCTGTCTGACCTCATGCCTGCTGCTGCCGTGACCTACACACGTGTCACTTGTTGCCACTGTCTGACCTCATGTGCTGCTGCTGGCTAGCTCTGGGACTACACACTCTGTCAAGGTGTCCACTGTCTGACCTCCTGCTGCTGCTGTAGGTGCTGCCAATGACCTACACACTGATGTCATTGTCGCCACTCTGTGGCTACTTCTTTTTTTTGCCACCTCTAGAATGCATTGTGCCACTGTTGACTCATGCTGCTGTCGCCGTGACCTACACACATGTGTCATTGTGCTCACTGTCTGACCTTCACATGTCTGACTGCTGTGGCTGCTGCCGTGACATACCACACTCTGTCATTGCTGCCACTGTCTGATCCTATTGCTTGCTGCTGTGGCTGCTGCCATGACCTACACACTGTGTCATTGTGCCACTCTATGGCCTACTTCTTTTTTTGCCACCTCCAGAATGTCATTGTGCCACTCTCTGACCTCATGCTGCTGTGGCTGCCGCCGTCACCTCCACACTCTGTGACTGATGTTGCCACCTGAGCCCTCAGCTTGTTTTTTTCCAGCTGTCGCTGCTATGACTTTGTCAGGCTACATTCCTCCTTCAGTTTTTTGGTCAGTTTTGCCCTCTTAAGTGCCCAGGGAATTTTATAGTGAAGCGATTCTAAGAGCGGCGGCAGTCATGTGCATGTCATACTAAAACACAACATTGTATGAAGACCAAACCAAGCTCCCTCTGCATATTTAAGCATGGCACAACGTTCTACAGCACCCTGCAGGCTCTGTGCAGCCTGGAAATAGCTGTTTTTTAACGTGATTCGTCCCAACGAATAAATTCGTCGGAACGAAGTTATTTTTGTCGGGAAATTCGGCGAAGTCACCGAATCGAATTTTTGAGGAATTCGCCCATCTCTACTTGTATTCTCAATTAGATAACAATTGTCTTAGAATGCTGCATCATGCATCTCATTTGGTATTTGTGCTGAAAAAGTATGAATAAAGTGACAGCTGAGTGTTATGATTCCTTTTGTAAATAGGGTATGTCCGTACACAGTCTAATGCTAACAGCATTGGGTGTAGGGATTGTGAAGAGTGCAGGGACACTTGTCATTGATAAGGAGAATCTAGGACAACCACCTGTCTCCAGAAGAGAGGTCTCTGACCTTTTCCTGCCATTAGCTACCACATCTGAATGCAGAATTAACAGGTAGCTGTGCATAATTGTAGTTTTCTTCATTAACTTTCACTATGCAGCATAAATATTGTAATACCTTTATTCTTTGGAGTGATACAATTATGAAGATACCAAATATGAATAGGCTTTTATGCTTTATTATTTTTACACAAAATACTTAAAAAATTTATTTTACTCTGACACCGATAGCTATTTAACTGCTTTGTCAATGTAGCTATATGATGATTTATTTTATGTAGGACAAGCTTCAGTTTTCAATGATTCAATGTGTGAGGGTAATGAGACTTATGGATCAACTTTTGTTTCTTTGGAGGGGATGGAAGGATGGAAAAAAACTGAAATTCTGCCAAGAATGAGTGTATGTATATATATATATATATAATTATAAATTATATCAATTATATATATATATATAATATATATATATATATATATATATATATATATATATATATATATATATACATACACAATCCCCTATACACAGTTGATATATATATATATATATATATATTATATATATATATATACATACACAATCCCCTATACACAGTTGAAACCAGAGGTTTCCATACACTATATACTGTAAAAAGACACATATGCATGTTTTTCTCACTATCTGACATGAAATCAGAATAAACCTTAGCCATTTTAGGTCAATGAGGGTTACCAAAATTATTTATATTTGCCAAATGGCGGAGTGAGAGAGGGAAATTTTTTAAGGCATTTTTTTATTATTCTCTGCGAAGTCAAAAGTTTACATACATTTCATTAGTATTTGGTAGCATTGCCCTTAAACTATATGACTTAGGTTAAACGTTTTGGATATCCTTCCACGTTTCTCACAATAGTTGGTAGGAATTTTGGCCCATTCCTCTTGACAGAACTAGTGTAATTGAGCCAAAAAATTTCAATAGAATTGAGATCAGGTCTTTATGATGGCAACTCCAAAACATTGACTTGGTTATCCTTAAGCCACTTTGTAACCAGTTTGGCAGTATGCTTCTGGTCATTGCCCATTTGGAAGACCCACTTCCGCTCAGGATTTTACTTCCTGGCTGATGTCTTGAGATGCTGCCTCAGTATTGCCACATAATCTTCTTTCCTCATGATGCCATCTATTTTGTGAAGTGCACCAGTCCTTCCTGCAGCAAAACAACCCCACAACATGATGCTGTCAACCCTGTGTATCACAGCTGGGATGGTGTTCTTAGGCTTCCAAGCTTCTCGCTTTTTCCTCCAAACGTTCGATGGTCATTATGGCCAAACAGTTCAGTTTTAGTTTTGTCAGACCACAAGACATGTCTCCAAAAATTTATGTCTTTGTTCCTGTGTGCATCTGCAAATATTAATCTGGCTTTTATATGTTTCTTTTGGAGTAATGGCTTCTTCCTGGCAGAGTGACCTTTCAGCCCATGTTGATACAGTACTCGTTTCACTGTGGATAATGACACAATCTTACCAGCATCTTCACAAGGTTTTGCTTTTGTTCTTTGGTTGATATGTACATGTCGGACCAAAATACATTCATCTCTGAGACACAGAATCTGTCTCCTTCCTGAGAGGTATGATGGCTAGACATTCCCATCTTGCTTGCACTTATAATTGTTTGTAAAGATGAATGAGGCACCTTCAGGTATTTGGAAATTGAACCCAAGGATGATCCAGACTTGTGAAAATCCACAATTCTCTTCCCAACATCTGATTTCATTATACTTTCCCATGATGTTACACTCAGAAGCAAAGTGTTTCTGGTGTGCTTTAAAATACATCCACAGGTGTCTCTCTACTTAACTCAGATGTTGCCAATATATACCATCAAAAGTATCTAAAAACTTGACATCATCATATGGGCTGTCCCAAATTGTTTAAAGGCATAGTAATCCTAGTGTATGCAAACTTTTGATTTTGCCGAAAATAATAAAATGCCTTAAAAATTATCTCTCTCATCTCTCTCTCATTATACTGACATTTGGAAAATATAAATAATTTTGGCAATCCTAATTGACCTAAAGTGCCTTGCATTTCATGTACTGCTCTGGAAAAATGAAAGGGGTGCTCTGATTGGTTGCTATGGACAACAAAGTGAGTTTTAAACCTAGACAGTTTTCATACGTGTGGCCTTAAGTGATACACTGGCGATTTTTCAAGGTTTCCCACCTACAAAGAATGAAGATATCTGTAATTTTTATTGTAGGTACACTTTAACTGTGAGAGACAGAATCTAAACAAAAATCCAGAAAATCACATTGTGTGATTTTTAAATAATTACTTTGCATTTTATTGCATTAAATAAAATTCTGACTCTCACACACCTGTTATTTTCTCCTTAAGAAGCACTCATTACCTGTATTAATTGCACCTGTTTGAACTTGTTACCTGTATAAAAGACACCTGTCCACACACTCATTCAATACACTCTAACCTCTCCACCATGGCCAAGTCTAAGGACACATGGGACAAAAGTGACACAAGATGACTGTCAATCTTCCTAGGTCTGGGGCTCCATTCAAGATCTCGCCTTGTGGAGTAAACATGGTTCTGAGGAAGGTCAGGAATCAGTTCAGAACTACATGGGAGGACCTGGTCAATGACATGCATAGAGCTGGGACCACAGTCTCAAAGATTACCGTTAGTAACACATTACGCCGTCACGGATTAAATTCCTGCAGGGTACACAAGGTCCCCCTGCTCACGTCAGCACATGTCCAGGCCCATTTGCAGTTCACCAATGACAATCTGGATGATCTAGAGGAGGCATGGGAGAAGGTCATGTAGTCAGTTAAGACCAAAATAGAACTGTTTGGTATCAACTCCACTCGCCATCTTGGAGGAAGAAAAAGGATGAGTACAACTCCAAGAAAACCATCCCAACCATGAAGCATGGGGTGGAAACATCATACTTTGGGGGTGCTTTACTGCACAGGGGACAGGACAACTGCACCATATTGAAGGGAGGATGGATGGGGCCATGCATCATGAGATTGTGGCCAACAACCTCATGCCATCAGTAAGAGCATAATAAAGCATCTAAAAGTGTATAAAATAATCTGTATAATATGTATATATATATATATATATATATATATATATATATATATATATATATATATGTGTGTTTGTGTGTATGCATTGTAAGGTGGCAGCTGGGAAGGTCCTTAATGGGGTGTACATCCCAGCGAGATTTTTCTGGCTTACGCCAGGAAAAAGAGAGTAGGTAACATGTCACCAAGGTTACCTGGCCGTGGTGAAATAGAAGCCATGTAGTTTGTGTGGTGTTAACCTCGATAAGGGGTTAACATACGTTTTTTTAGGTAGTATGGCTGCTTCAGCCAAAACCTGGGATGGCTTCTATTGGGAGTAAAGGGAAAGCGTTGGGTGGGTTTTACTCCCCTTGTTCCACCTGACCAGGATTTGGGGCTAGCCGTTATAAGTCAGCTAGTCAGCTGACCAGCCCTGTCTGTCATACAGGTCAAGGAGTTTGGCCTGAGAGGTGGGACGGACTTGGAGTACCCAGGAACTCACCTAGACCGTTTGCTAGACAAGTGTAGTGAGGGAACTGCACTGTCTAGCCAGCACTCAGCCGAGCAGGCGTTTTTGTTTTGTTTGTTTGTTATTCGGTTTTCATCTGGCATACGTTCTTTTGTATACCCGTTTGTGCCAATAAAACACGGGAGGACCCGTGCTGGAACAAGCTTCAACCTGTCTGTGTCTCTGTCTACATTGGACTGCGATCCCCCGAGCCGCATCTAAACGTGAGTGGAAGCTTACAATATATATATATATATATATATATCAAAGATAAAATAGCAGCACTCCAGGCATCATAAAGTTCAAAACCAAACAAGTGACTTTATTCCCTTTATTCCCACATGTTCCAGGACCGACGTTTCGACTCTCTCACAGAGAGAGAGTCTTTTCAGCTGGCACCCTGCAAGTAAGTCCTTTTGAGGAGGTGCCGCTGGTTTTCTTGAAACTATATATATATATATATATATTTTTTTTTCTTTTGCACTTTACTTTGTGATCCTTCAATCACTCATATGATGCCTTATTTACCCCGTTTACCAAAACATTACAACATGTTGCTGCAAATCTGACAATCTATTAGGCTGCACCTTTGGCACCTTTTATATACATATTAGGTCTCAGACCATGGGAGCCTGTGATCACATTTGCAAGGTTCCAATGGGTAACAGAGATGCCCCCTTCCTCTATCCACTTATATCTAGCAGTTGCTATGGACAGCAACATCCAAGCAGTTAAATAACTAAGAGAGGAGATTTCTTCAACCAGGACTGTTATTGCAGGAGCTGGGCTGTCAGTCGCTGCCAGGCTCCTGTTGTTTGATAGTACAGGCACAGCTTCTGTACAACTTCTTAATATAAAGCAATCTGCCCCGCCGTCTCAATCACTGTATAAAGCGTTCAATGAGCGCTGTGTACACATACAGGCAGAAAGCCTGTTAAAATGCTTCTCGATAGGTCTTTTTCTGACCTTATGCTGCGCAATATGTAGAATAAAATAACTCACACAAAAAAATAAAAACAATAAACAGCCCAAATTACAACGACCATAAAAAGTGTAAAGATTACAGTACATTGAAATAAATCATAACGTTTCACGGAAAAAAAGCGAAAAAATTAGAAAAATAACCATGTGTAGGAAAGTGTTTTATCATTCAAACTGCCGTGTATTAAGTAAAAAGGAAAATGTGCCTAGGTAGAAAGGGGAGTAAACGACCCAGCCAGGAACTGGTTAAACTCATTGACTTCATTGAAAAAAAAACAAAGTGGATATCAGAGCAACAAAGATACTTACTGAGGAATGATCAGGTCTTTATGAGTCAAGGCTCGGTGCACAGTAGCAAAAAGGTCAGAGAGATTAAAGGTCAAGGCATCCAGGAAACCAAACTCTGCCAAGTGATACACATTGCGGTCAAAAGCCAGCCAAAAAGTGATCTAAGGGAGCTAAGATTCATTAACAAAGGCTGGATACATCAAGACGCTAAATGTCTAGCTCACCACATCCAAACCAAATGAAGCTGAAAACAAAATCAACCAAGTCCTCCTTGTAATGAGAATTACAAAAATGGACAGCACAGTGGCTCAGTGGGCTGCATGGTGGCTAGCACTATTGCTTTGTGGCGCTGGGGTCCTAGGTTAAACTCCTACAACATCTGCATGTTCTTCCTGGGTTCCATGGCTTTCCTTTGATTATTCAAGTTTACTTCTACACTCCTAAACAACATGCTGTTAAGTTAATGTGGAATTAAGATTGTTAGAGAATTAATATGAATGATGACGATCTGTGGACAGCACTATGTAATATAACAGTACTATATAAAAATTTATAAAATAAATGAAAAGTGACACAGAAAAGGTCCACAACCAAGAGCATGTTGGTGGCAGCCCTGAAGAAAGGAGAGACCATCTATATACAACAAGAATGGGTATAAGGATCACCTGACCAAGTTATAGATAAGTGCACATGATTATAATGATTATATTAGACAATTTATATGACAGTGTATATATGCTGATGTTTTTTATCATCACTATATGACAGTTATATAAAATGAGTAATCATTTTCCTAGAATAAAATAAATTCATAGGTCAGATTTTTTAAAAAGTTTGTGTTCTTGTTACAAGGTAATCCAACTTCAATCTGGAGATAGTATGATCTAGCGCTTTATTCAGTAATAGGTATTAGAAATAAACTATAGTGTTCAAAAATTAGTTTAGAACACTTTATTTCTATTAAAAAAGTTGTTTTCCAACCCATAGTCTTAAAAACAATTAGACTTAATGGAAGCCTATAAAATTACAAACAGAAAATAGGGTGATGCATTTCTCCGGAATACATATCCGGATTCCTCAGGCTGTAGTGAAGAATCACAGATAGTGGGTCCTTTATATGGTAAAAAGTCATACAGGTTTTTTTCAAAAGGTTTCAGGGTTACAATAAAGTCAAAGGTTACATCATTGCTATTAGACAGAACCATATGTAGTATATACATCAAATATCTAATAAACTTCAATGTTTGTATTCAGAATTCTAAACATATTGTAGGTGTTAGGGCTTGTTCACATGGCGTTTTCACTCCGTGTTAACTACGTTTTTTAGTTAACACGAGGTCCGACAGGACGGACCCAGAGACGGATCTAAATAATTAGCAGTAAGATTATCACTGCGGGCTATGAGGAACACGCAGCAGCGTTCACCTGGGGGATAGCCGCTGCAGGTCAGTTGGTTAAAAGAAGGAGCCGACAGGCAGGAGAGGAAAACACAGCGGCGATCTCTCATGTGAACGCCGCTGAGTGTTCCTCATAGCCCTCAATGATAATCTCACTGCTAATTGTTTAGATCCATCTCTGGGTCCGTCCTGTCGATCCCAGAGACGGATCTAAAAAGCGTAGTTAACACGGAGTGAAAATGCCGTGTGAACAAGCCCTTAGGTTAGAATGTTGTACATGTAAATGTAGAATTTGTGTGTAACATATTATACGGAGCAGCATTAGAATAACAGCGTCCCGGAAATAGTAAAAGCGCCTTGTGAACTCGAGTTTAAATTTATGAATGGACAAAGTCTGTTGTTTGTGCACATGATCAGAGTCTCTGGCTCCGTGAAATCGCTAATTGTATAGGCTTCCATTAATTCGAATTGTTTTTAAGACTATAAGTGGAAACTAAATTTTTATTGGAAATTAAGGGCCACATGTTTGAAAACTGTCTAGGACCTTTATTGCGCACACCAACCAATTTGAGCTCCCCTTTCATTTTATATATTTCTCTGAAAAAATGAAACGGGATCTCTGTTTGGTTGCTCCAGGGAGTAACAATCAATAGATGATTTGTGCACTATACATGAGGACAAAAAAAATGGAATATATTTTCTCACCAAGATAAATCCCTAAAAGGGCACTATCTCTGAGCGGAACAAATGCCCCAAAAAGGGCGTCCCCACAAGATGACCCTCTCTTAACTTTATCTCTCACCCTGTGAATAAAAATAGGTTAAACACATAAATTTTTCATCCATAAATTGTACTCATCAGTGGGAAAAAATAATAATAAAATAACTATCGATGTCTCTGTATGCCGGCTCATGCACTCCTGCTTCCTAGGGTGCGCATACTAGCTCTGTTAAATTTAAAGGGCAAGTTGTGCCACGGGTAACGACATTGGGGTTCGCTTGCCGCAACAAGTCCAACCCGCCCTTGTATACTTACTGACCAGCAGAATAGAGATAACATGTGAACTGTACAGTGTAAACTGCAACAAAAACTAAACACCAAAAACAATTAAACAAATCAATTTTTGTTGCTCATCCCACAAATAATTTTATTTGGGGTGGGAGAGTTAGATGCTTTGGCTTTATGAGGCCCTGAAATTCTCTTATGGCAGTATGTCTAATAATAAAAAATGGCAAAATAAAATTTCCAGAACAAACAATAGCTTGATAAGAGTATTTGTCTAGTAAGGTAATTATAGAAAATAGTTCTGATGGAGGTAAATATGGACGAAGGACTGAACAGATCAGAAACAAGGACAGTTCATTGCAGTTAATGTGTGGATCTCTGGCTTTGCCTGAAAATTTCTAATTCATGTGATGGCAGGGTTGTTGTGACTGACAATGCAGCAGTGGAGCCTTCAGTGGTAGCTGTCATAATTATTTTGAGGTCCGTATCTGCGTTGTACTATCGTTGAGTTGTGAAGTACAGCAGGTATTGTAACTGAGCAGAAACAGTTACAGCATTAAGAGTAGCAATGGGACATGATGTTTTTGTACAGGTGAGAAAAAGGTGAATATGTTGCTAAAAGAGCAAGAAGCCAAAGATATATGGGCGTCAAACTTTAACTCCTTAACCCACCTAGACGTATGGATGCGTCCTGGTGGCGTTAAGGAGTTGTGAAGTGGGATCACAGCATAATCCCGATACACAGCCACTGGGTGTTAGCAGCTAATTGCAGCTAACACCCGGTGGTTACAGCGCGGGGAGGGGGAGGGAGACCGCCATCCCCCGTGCTGTTTAACTCCTTAGGCGCTGCGACAAAGATTTCCACGGCGTCTAAATCAATGGGGAAAGGTTCATCACGTCGATCGGGACACCCCTGGTGAAGTCGCGGGCACCCGATCGCTTAACATGGCAGCTGGAAGCCTTGTGAAGGCTTCCATTGCTGCCATGTTTTCATATTCCCCACTTCCAGCCCCAGGCAGGAAGTGGGGAAACCGCCATCTTTGTACACACTAATGCATTGTATTTACAATGCATTAGGCTGTATAAATGATTGAGCCCCCTAGTGGTGAAGCGCCCTAGGAGGACTCAAAGTTAAAGTAAAAAAAATAAATGTTTTATAGTACAAAAAAACTCATTAAAAGTTCAAATCACCCACCTTTAGCAAATCTTAAGTCCGATCGGGACATCAGTGATGAGATCGCTGTGTCTCGATGGGCTAACATGGCAGTTGGGAGCCTTGTGAAGGCTCCCATCACTGCCATGTTCTCGTTTGCCCCACTTCCGGCCCCAGGCAGGAAGTTGGGAAAATGCAAACTTTGTACAGCCTTTAGCATTGTCTATTCAATGAATTAGGCTGTATTAACGATTGTTCCCCTAGTGGTGAAGCGCCCTAGGGGGACTCAATGTTAAAGTAAAAAAAAAGTTTTAAAAGTATAAAAAAAAATAAAAAAATCTTAAAAGTTCAAATTACCCCCTTTCGCACCCTCACTGACGTCCGTAGGTGTTAGTCCAAAAAATGTATTGGTTGCACAAAATGGCTCCGCGGCGCAAATTTCAAATATAGAAAATGTTTGAAGTTTTTTTACGCCACCAAAACATAACGGAAACCCTACATGTTTGCTATTGCCAGATGCGTATCAACCAGTAGAATACAGATAACACATCATTTTTACTGAAATTTTTTTTTCACATTTTGCCCACTTAGAATTTTTTTGCGGTTTCCCAGTATATTCTATGGTAATATGAATAACACCACTAGAAAGTACATCTTGTACCGCAGAATTAAAAGCCCTCATATGTCTATGTATGTGGAAAAATAAAAATGTTATGGCTTTTGGAAGGTGAGGAGGAGAAAAATGAAGAGTGATATTTTTTTTTATTTGGAGGGATTAAGGGGTTAAAGATACATGACTTGAAGAATTCATCATGGGGGCTGAACCGAATGGTGAAGAACAGAGAACATGAATGACTCCAATTAGAGAAAACTTCACCTGTGAGTCATTCACTATAAAATAATTATCCAGACATTTTTGTTATTATTACATTTATAATTGTGTACTTATCGAAAAATAATGAAAAATGTTCATAAACAGGGAAACACAATCATACAACTTTTGCATGAAGTGTTAAAACAGCCCTGCAATCACATCTAATGTTCCCACCCATCCCCACCTGTGGGTGCCTAACAAAAAGCAATATTTTATATTGATGTCATTGGGCCTCTCAGAAGTTGACGATAGTAAATACATTTAAAAAACTGGACTTTCTTATTTTCCTGTTGAAGCTAGTAAGAGCCTATGCAAGGCTGCAGCATTTAGACATCAGTTCAGCTGACAGAAGACACATTCATAGCCTGCCAATCTGTTTACCCTCCAAGGGCCAGATTATAATGAGGGCTTTCATGGGCCACCAGGAGATTTACGCCCCAAATGGTCACCCAGATTACTCTCATTATAATCCACCCTATACATGAAACTGGAGATAACGGGTGACATGCATGAAATTTGGCGTGTGAACGCCAAATTTCATGCACATAATAAAGGCATAGAATGCGCCTCTACAACAGGTCATAAATCAGGTAAATTTTAGAGCTCGGCGACAGTTTTGGTTTAGGTATACCACTTTAAAAGTGGTATACCTGTTCCAATTGTAATGCACCTAGAAATGCCGTAGCGAAGCTATAAATATGAAGCTTCGCTATGGTTCTAGTGCGCCCTGCCTCCCAAGAAAGGGCGCCTTACTAAGTGCCGCAGGCAGTCTGTAATGCGCCCTGAAGTGGCGTGCGGACTATTTAAACATTTATTGAACGGGGCTGCGCTGGATATCGAACTGAAAAGACACCAGATATCTGGCGCAGCCCTGTTCATACATGTCACCCAATATTTTTCATCATTTTATTTAGCATATCACACTATTCTCTCCTAATAATAAGGCATACATCACAGATTGACTATGTTCCAGCCTGTGGCTTCGTGGTGGTCATTCCAGACGTATATGAGAGATATATGGCTGGTTCCTAGTGTGAACTTATGCTTACAAAGACAAGGAAAACAACTCAGGAAGGTACACGGTTCACAATAAATAATTCCCAGGTTTAAACTAAATCTGTGACCCTGTAACTGCAGTAACCACTCCTCCACTATGTTGTCTATTTTAATGACCATCCAAAGAGGAAGCAATAAATGCATGAAATGGTTTCAGCAACTAAACTGATAATTGATGTGCGCTCTATTTTTGTGGTCATTGTTTGCCGGTTGCACTGTGGATATTTGTGATGGTCTCCATGTACAGTAAAGCCATTAATGACGAGATAAAGTTTATGACTTAAATGTAATTAGACTACTATTAACAAGCTTTGCTAAATTGGCAAGTTCCATCAGGAAGCTTCATATCTGAGAAATAAATTTTTCATAAATGTCACGTATTTAATTATTAAGATGTTCCTGTATTGATATTTCACATCAAGTGAAGGATCACACTGCCTGTAATATGTAAGCAAATTAATGTCATGAAGGGCAGCTGGTGATTCACATCTGACATTCAATGAAATTATTATTTACATATTAGATGTCGGTCATTCACAGTAACCTGTGGAGCACTTCCATGTTGCTAGAGAAGACTTATCATAGTGACAAGTCATGTAGTATTGAAGGCATTTTCCAAATTTAGATGGATTTCTAGCTTAACCTTTCCAACAATTAAGCCTTATAAATCAAGTCTGCAAACAGTGATAGTAAGGAAAATGAGCCTCTGAGAGTAACTAATCATTAAGGAACAGTGATGAAATTATAATAGGAAGTGTGTTTTGAATGCCCCCAACTACAAGTCACTTATGTATATTGTCCTGTCTACAGGCTGTTTACGCAACTGTTTATACAAGCGCAATTAACCTGGTCATAAAGCACCAAAAAACTTTATTGGGATTAATAGGTTATCTCCAATTTAACAGGAAGTCTGGAGTTAGTTACTTCAAAAGAAATGACCAGGTCCTCATCTATCCATCTCCCTAACACTGCCAATATACTTTTTAATGGGTCAATAATAATCTAAGTAGCCAGTCAAGGACAACAAATTACCCTAATGAGCTGAGAGACAGCTCTGAAACCAAAACCAACTGGGCAGGTTGGTATTTATTAGTGTTTAACCCTGTGAGTGCCAGTATGTGGTGTTTGTGGGTATCGGAGTTCTTCCCTCTAATTTTTTTTCTTTTGATTATTGAGAAAGGGGGAGGAAGCCGCAGGGGCATAGCTATAGGGGGTGCAGAGGTAGCAGTCGCCACATAGGAAGACACCAGTATTATAAATAACACATGGTAGCTGGGGGGCCCAATTTCAATGTCTGCATTGGGGCCCAGAAGCTTCAAGTTATTCCTCTGGGCAGCGGATATTCTTGGGGTGCCTGTTGGAGTGTGATTTATGTTCAGTTTGCAGCCTGAGTGAAAGGTGAGTGCAAATAAGTGGAACCCGGTTTTCACTAGAGCCCGCCGCAAAGCGGGATGGTCTTGCTGCGGCGGGACACCACCAGGTCGCTACCCCTGACGGGGCTGGTACGCAGCAGCAGCCGAGGTGCAGCAAGGAACACGTAGTCGGACGAGGCAAGCAGTCGGAGGCAGGCAGGACAGCACGGCAGGAATCTGGAAACCGCGGAATGGAACGCAGAGCAGTAGTGACTCTAAGGACCACGAAGAGCTGGTTATGAACACAAGGATCCAGCAAGGGTCCAGAGGAAGTGGGTGGAATAAATAGGACCAGCACCCGGCAATACCCAATTACTGGTGCGCTGGCCCTTTAAATGTCCGGGGACGTGCGCGGCCGGCAGCAGAGCAGGAGCGTGGCCGGGTAAGTGAGGCGCCGGAGAGCAGGGGGGCCGAGGGAACACGGGTGTCCCTGTGGATCTCGTCCTGAGCCGCAGGCACACCCGTGACAGTACCCCCCCTTTGGCAACCCCCTTTTTTCTGGCCAGAAGAAATTTCTAAAGAAGCTTACGGTCCACGATGTTGTGCTCCAGATCCCAAGATCTTTCTTCAGGCCCGAACCCCTTCCAGTCAATAAGGAAGAATAGTTTCCCTCTGACCGTCTTCATGGCCAGAATCTCCTTTACGGTGAAGACATCGGAGGAAACTGCCTCGGCCGAAGGGGACGCGACCTTACGATCAGCCGTTCTGGTGGAATGATATGCTGGGGAACAGATTCCTCCCCCAAAACATCAGAGGCACGTGATAGCGCATCCGCTTTAATATTTCTCCCGGCCGGACGGAAATGAATCGTGAAGTCGAACCTGGAGAAAAAAAGGGACCATCGGGCTTGGCGTGGGTTAAGGCGCTGGGCTGACTGGAGATACAAGAGGTTCTTATGGTCAGAGTATATTGTGAACAGATGACGAGCTCCCTCCAGAAGATTGCGCCACTCTTCAAGAGCCAATTTTATGGCCAGCAGTTCACGGTCCCCCATGGTATAGTTCTTCTCGGCAGAAGAGAAGGTTTTAGAGAAAAATCTGCACGTGATAGTCTTGCCTTTAGGGGGTAAGGACCGCCCCAGCACCCACCGAAGAAGCGCCGACTTCCAGGATAAATGGTCTCCTTTCATCAGGCCGGGACAGGACAGAAGCAGAGGAGAAGGCTGTCTTGAGCCATGAGAATGCGTCTTCAGCCGTCTGTGGCCACTGCTTCGGGTTGCCGTTCTTCCTAGTCAGAGCCACAATTGGGGCAACCAACGTGGAGAAATGTGCAATGAACTGGCGGTAATAATTGGTAAAACCCAGGAAACGCTGTATGGCCCATAGGCCGACAGGACATGGCCACTGCAAAACGGCGGATAACTTAGCCGGGTCCATTTGAAGCCCCTTGTCCGATATGATGTACCCGAGGAAGGGCAGGCTAGTTTGATGGAACTGACATTTCTCCAGCTTGGCAAAGCGACAGTTCTGCCGAAGACGTCCAAGTACTTGCCGGACATGGAGACGATGAGTACTCAGATCAGGAGAAAAGACCAAAATGTCATCCAGATACAGAACTACACAGGACTACAGGAAGTCTCTGAAGATTTCATTTACAAACTGCGGAAAGACCGCTGGGGCATTGCAAGATATTCAAAATGCCCGTCACGGGTATTGAAAGATGTCTTCCATTCGTCTCCCTCACGGATGTGAATGAGATTGTACGCCCCCCGCAGGTCCAATTTGGAAAAGATCTCAGTTCCTCGTACTCGGTCAAATAATTCCGTGATTAGAGGCAACGGATATCTGTTTTTAACCGTAATTTTATTGAGCCCCCGGTAATCAAGAATCCCGCACCCGCTGGGCAGGAAGATTTGCAGATAAAACCCTTCTGAAGATTCTCCTGAATATAAGTAGACATGGCTCGGGTCTCAGGCACGGATAACGAATAGACCCTGACCATGGGGGGACTGGTTCCAGGCAAAAAGTTGATCAGACAGTCGTATGGTCGATGAGGCGAAAGGGTCTCTTCATTTTCCGAGAATATGTCTACAAAGTCTTGGTATGCAGCTGGTAGTCCAGGCAACATTTTGAAGGGTTCAGACAAAGAGGTGGGGAGCTCTGGGCGAGGGGCTCCCAGGCAACGGTTCTTGCAGTCCGGACCCCAACGCAGGACCTCTCCAGTCAAGCATAGGAGCATGGTGTTGCAGCCAGGGCAGCCCCAGGAGGATCACTGTAGAAGACCGGGGAAGTATCCAGCAAGGGTCCAGAGGAAGTGGGCGGAAAAAATAGGACCAGCGCCCGGCAATAGCCAATTACCGATGCGCTGGTCCTTTAAAAATCCGAGACCCGGAGTGCGCGCACCCTAGGGAACAGGAGCATGCGTGGCTGGCAGCAGAGCAGAGAGGAGCAGGAGCACGGTCAGGTGAGTGAGGTGCCGGATAGCAGGGACGCCCGCGTCCCGTGATACGGGTTGCGGCGCCACTCGCAGGCGCCAAGGGAACATGGGTGCCCTGCAGCTCTCGCCCTGAGCCGCAGGCACACCCGTGACAATTTGACTCATGTGCCAACGCAATCTACAAACTCTGTTATGCTATTGATGAGGATTTTTCATTATTTTACTATTATATTTCATTACTGTTTACTTGCCTTTTTTCTTTAAAATTATCCTATGGGGCATGTGAGAAACTGGTAAAAGATGGAGAAGAACTAGATAGATAAAGAAGGAAAGGAGTCGGTGGTGGTGAGGAGTTGGTTGAGCAAAGCTACATGGAGGCTTATGAAATCCACAAAGGAGCATCATGACAAAGAAGAGTAAAATTATAACACATTGGTAAATGTGTAATGAGATAATAAAATGACTTAAAAGGGTATTCCTACCACATTGATTCCCTTAAAACAAATACATTGCTGTTCTAATTTTGCTTTCTTTCAGAGCTAGAGCAGTTTTTATCTTCTGCTCGTATACACGATGTCACATGCAATCGTAGTGGAGCCTCTGGCGTAAGCCATGCCCGAGAGCGGACTCTAAGTAGGTCCCGGTGTTCACTGGAGTCTACCAGGTCGCTACCTCTGACGTGACTTGCTTGCTGAGGCAGCCGAGGTGTAGCGTGGTACAAAATCATAAGTCAGGCTCGTAGTCGGGGACAGGCAGTAAGGTCAGGACAGGCGGCAAGGTTCGTGGTCGAGGACAGGCAGGAAGGTCAGGGCAGGCAGCAAGCATCGTGGTCAAAAGACGGAGGCAAACGGTACGGTACACGGTAATCAGACAAGACTTCAGGAACGCTTTCTCACTAGGCTAAACGGCACTAAAGATCCGGCAGGGTAACCAGGAAGAGGCAGGCTAAATAGCGTCAGCGACCGGCAATAGCAAATTACCGGTGCGCTGGCCCTTTAAATTTAACACTGCCAGCGCGCACGTTCCCTAGGGAGTGGGGTCTCGTGCATGCTGGACAGAGGCTGCAGCAGGAGCGTGGCTGGGTAAGTACACAGGGGGACAGGCAGGGGAATGAGCACGCCCGCGACCCGACATGCGGGTCACGGCACCACTCGGCAGCGGAGCACGGATGCGCCTGTGACCTGGGATGAGGGTCGCAAGGGCATCTGTGACACACGAGCTTCCATAGGTTTTGACTACCTTGCTCTATACTAGTAGGGCCACCTCTTTCTGTTCTAGTAGCAATGCCCAGGATGATGACATCACTTTTATCAGCAGCGCAGGAACTTGTTTATGTTTCTTACTGACAAACTTTAACCCATTTAGACCTCTGTATCACTGTGCCCTGCTGATAAAACCCTTCAATTTCCAACAGACTCAGCTAGCACTAGTAGAGCTGATATGCCAATCACTGCTGTAGAACCACCTACAACGTTAACATGAAGTCGGAGTCTGAAGCTGGCTGTGAAGAAGCCTAATGAGAAAACACAGCTCACAAACCCAATTGATACTACTCATCTGCTGATGTGGCACAGGTCTAGATTGGATATTTGCCTCCTGTGCCTTAAATCTTCTAGGAAGATTGCCAGTACAGCCGAAGACAAATTTCTTCATTCCTGCCCTGACCCAAACTTCCAGCAGTATCTGCTTCATGGCACAGACTAAACACTGCAGGGAATGGAATTTTTGTGGATTCTAAATACTGAATCCACCTAAAAATCCAATTGTAATCCTATGTGTAACGGCTTGGAGTAGTGGATCCACTGGAACACCGCAAGTGGTGGTACAGGCCACACCAGGGAGCGGAGTCTAAGTGGGTCCCGGTATTCACCAGAGTCCACCGTAAGGCAGGATGGACTTGCCACGGCAGTATTCCACCAGGTCGCAACCCCTGATGTGATTTGCTTGCGGAGGCAGCCAAGGTGCAACGTGGTACAGAATCGGCAGGCGAACTCATAGACAGGGACAGGCCAGAAGGTCAGGGCAGACGGCGAAGATTCATGGTCAAAGGACTAGAGCAAATGGGACTGGTACACGGAAAAGGCTAACCGGACTTCAAGAAAAGAAAAGACTTAAATCAGAAAATGATAATCGTGATTTGCAATGCAATGAGAAAAGTAAATTTGATGAAAATACCGTAGCACGCCATTTCTTCGAGGGACATCATAACGTATCAGAACTTAAATGGTGCGTACTAGAAAGAGTTAAAAGTCAGTCTGTTATAAACCTGAGTGAACATCTAACTAAAAGAGAAAGCTTCTGGATAGTAAGCTTGGATGCTCTCAGCCCCAAAGGGGTAAATGAAAAGTTAGAATTGAAAGTGTTTTTATAATTGTATATGTCTGTGATTTGGAAAGGGTATATAAGTAGCATACTTACCTCACTGCGCATGCTTGATAAAGAAGTTCATTCTTCGAAACGTCGCACGGGTGTGCGGACGGCTCCTGCCCTCCAGCTATCCTCATATCTAATACCCTTTACAATATGGACATACGCTTTAATGCGATAAGTATTGCACCTTTTCCTATGACTTCAAAGACTGTTGTCTGTTTTTTGTATCGTTCATGATTAAAAGGAGAAAATATTTTAAAGAAAGTTTGGTCAATTTGATATAGAACTCATAGACAGGGACAGGCCAGAAGGTCAGGGCAGACGGCGAAGATTCATGGTCAAAGGACTAGAGCAAATGGGACTGGTACACGGAAAAGGCTAACCGGACTTCAAGAAGGCTTCCGCACATAGGTACAGGTGCTATGGATTCGGCAGAGGCATGCCGCAGGTGGAGCCATTGTATAGGGTCAGCGGCTGGCAACAAACCAATTACCGGCACGCTGGCAGTTTAAATCTAAGGACAGGCGGACACGAGGAAGCAGGAGCGCGGTGAGGTAAGCAGATGCGCCTAGGAGACCGAGTGCACCCACAGTCCAACATGCGGACCTCGGCGCAACTCGTGACACTGTGCTGTGTAGACATAGCCTAATTCTTTAACACCTTAATGACCAGGCCTGTTTGGCCTTAATAATGAAGGATTTTATTTTTGTGCTTATTGTCGCATTCCAAAATTCATAACTACTTTTTTTATTTTTAAGGTGCTGTCACTTTATGAGGAAGTTTTCTGCTAGATGAGCTGTTTTTCAGTGGAATCATTTTGGGGTACATACAGCTTATTGATTAAAGAGATTTTTCACTACAGTGATTAGCTTTTAACATGTCCAGAAAAGTAAATGAAGACTTTTGCTAAATACGTTGTAAAAGTCTATACTCTTTTCATATTACCGTCGTCAGGAGATAAGAGAGCTTTTGAGTGACATGTATGATTGGGGCTGCACCAGATATCTGCCGTCTTTTCAGCCCAATATCAGACGCAGCCCCATTCATACATTTTTAAATCTCCTGCACGCCACTTAAGGGCGTATTACATAGCGCCTGTGGTGCTTTGTAAAGCGCCTGATCTCGGGGGTGTCCGGGAGGCGGGGCACACTAGAACCGTAATGAAGCTACATATTTATTGCTTTGCTACGGCATTTCTAGGTGCATTACAACTGGAACAGGTATACCACTTTCAAAGTGTTATACCTGATCCAGAAATGTTGCCCTAGCACTAGAATGTGCCTAATTTATGACTAGCTGTAGAGCAGGTTCATAAATCAGGCACATTCTAGACTAATGTTAGGCACATTAAATTTGCCATATTAATGCAAAATTTCAGACATGTCGCCCTTTATGTGCTCTGAGTGCACACAAATGTCTCTAGGTTATTGTCCATATCTTCCTTCCTGATTAGACACTTGTCACTCTTTGTAGTTGAATCTTTGTTTTTCTGCAGATTAAATCTCCTGCACTTATGTCACTGTGCCACTTAGCTAAATTATAGACTGGCTAAATATGCTAATCACTGTTACAGAACCACCCACAGCCTGGACTAGGCAGTGTGAGTCTGAAGCTGCTCGTGGCTCTGTGAGACAACCCCTTCAACTTATATTCATTATTTCTGTGGGAATGGAAAATTGCACAATGCATTGTTTCCTTTATTCTCTGCTTGTTTTATGTTTTTCTATATTGTACTACTTTTGGACAACAAAAATGCTTTTTTTTTTTTTTTAAAAAAAAACAAAAACTTTTTTTTATTGACACATGAGTGCTTAATTTTGTTATGGGTAAAGATTTTGGGCAACATGTATGAACGGGGCTGCGTCAGGAGTCTGGAGTCTTTTCAGCCCGACATCTAGCGCAGCCACGTTTGCTATATTTTAAAATCGCCCATACGCCAATATTAGTCACATTACAGAGTGCCTACGGCTCTTTGTAATACGCCTGATTTCGGGGGCGTGTGGGAGGCGGGGCGCACTAGAACCGTACGAAGCTACAGACTTATAGGTTCGTCACGACAATTCCAGGCACATTACTGCTGGCTCAGGTAAACCACTTTAAAAGTGGTTTACCTGAGCCAGAAGTGTCGTTTCCGCGCTAGAATGTGCCTGATTTATGACCCGCAGTAGAGCCGGTCATTTTCACATTTTTTCACTGAATTCACTAAGCTCTTTTTGATAACATTTTAACTTTTTGATTCGAGTTGCTACAATCATGTCAATACCATATACAGTGGGTGATCATACTCCTTAAACTGTTACTCATTTTTTAAAATTACAGCCGCAAACTTAAATGTATTTTATTGATATTTTATGTGACAGAGCATCAGAAAGTAGCAGGTATTTGTGAAATATAAAGAAAGTAATACGTGTTTTTCCAAATTTTTGCGAATTAAAAAAATGAAAAGTGTGGGCTGCACATGTATTCATCCTCCCTGAGATACTTTGTAGGACCACTTTTTACTGCAATGACAGCTGCAATCTGTTAGGCTATGTCTCTACCACCTTTGTACATCTAAAGGCTGGAATTTTTGCCCATTCTTCTTTGTAAGATAGCTGCAGCTCAGTCAAATTGGTTGACGAACGTTTGTGAACAGCAATTTTCAAGTACTGCACAGATTCTCAATGGACTTTGACTTGGCCAGAGGTATACAAATACAGGGGGCTGAATACACAAGCGCACCACACTTTTCAGTTTTTTTAATTTGGAAATGCACGTATCATTTTCTTTATACTTCACAAATATTTGCTACTTTGTCTTGCTCTATCACATAAAATATAAATAAAATACATTTAAGCTTGTAGCTGTAACATCTAAAATTAAGGGATAGTTCAAGGGTACATACTTTATATACTTTTCCAACCCCACTGTATGTGTATTTTTTCTTTTTAACACTTTTGACTTCACATAGCAGACCTGTCCATGATAAACCACAGCAGCCAGCAATAGCATATACAAGGTTCTGATGAGTAACGGTGTCAAACCATAGCTTCTAATGGGTAAAACAAAGGAGACTGGAATTATCTCTAAACCTGGATCTTACTGCAGGACCCCAGCTGTCCATGCCAGCTAGGCTCCTGCTGTTATCTTGCAGACATAGCTCCTGTGCCTGTACAATCAGAAATACCGTATATACTTGGTATAAGCTGACCCGAATATAAGCCGAGGCACCTACTTTTGCCACAAAAAACTGGGAAAACTTATTGACTCGAGTATAAGCCTAGGGTGGAAAATGCCCGCTCTACTAGTAAATTTAAACAATAAAAATGGATACCAATAAAATTACATAGGCAGGTATAGGCAGTTTAATGTCTCCCCTAGGCAGTTTAATAACTCCGTAGGCAGGTATAGGCAGTTTAATGTCCCCCATAGGCAGGCATATGTCTCCCATAGGCAGGTAATTGTCCCACATAGGCAGGTAGAGCAGGTATATGTCCCCCATAGGCAGGTAATTGTCCCCCATAGGCAGGTAGAGGCAGGTACATGTCCCCCATAAGCAGATTTAGGCAGGTATATGGCCCCCATAGGCAGGTAGAGGCAGGTACATGTCCCATATAGGCAGTTATAGGCAGGTACTGTATACTCAGGTAAATATGCCCCATAGCCAGGGTTTCTAAAAAAAAAAGTACTTACCTCTCTCCCTCGCTGCTCCGACTCCCGGGTGCTCTGTCTTCTTGCCGGCACGGGGGGCGTGATGTCCGCAGGCAGCGTGATGACACTCATGCTGCCTGTGCCAGATACTCCGAACAGCCGCAAGTCTGCTTGCAGCCATCCGGAGTCCACTGCGGAGTAGGGAGCGCTCGCTCTCTGCTCTCTGGTGGTATCTTCAGCTGTATGTGCTCCCAGAGGAGTTGCATACAGCTGAAGAGATCACCGCCGGGGCCATATCAGCGCTTGGACGCTGTCAACTGACTCGGGATTTAGCTTTATGCGCTCCCTGAGGAGTCGGATAGAGCTGAAGTATCCCTGCTGACGCCCGGGCCATTGCAGCGCCAGAGCACCGACAGTGACTCGAGTATAAGCCAAGGAGGGATTTTTCCGCACATTTTTTGTGCTGAAAAACTCAGCTTGTACTTGAGTATATACGGTACATATATGTACATCATTCTGTGCTAAATAACCTTTATGAATGACACATGCAAGATTCTGCAGTACGGGATTACTGAGCCCTAGCTGAAAAAAATGTGATGAAGTCCTAGCATTATACTATAACATTATAAGATAGTAATACCCATTTAATTAGAAAAAGAACTCCGTTTTGGTCACATTTTAGTGAATAGTAACAGAGGGGAGAGTAGATCTTCCATAGAAATGATAAATTAATATTAATTTGCTTGAAGAACAGAAAGCTATGTAAGATGTAAGAATAGCAGGTGGATAGCTATAGGGGGTCCAGAGTTAGCAGTTGAACCTGCGCACATGTGCCTTCAGGGCTCAAAGACCCTTCTGTCACATAAGAAGACACGAGTGCTATTAATGGCAAAGGACAGGTGGGGGGGGGCGCTGTTACAGATTTTTCTCTGGGGCCCTGGAGCTTCAAGTCATGCCTGTGAAGATATGTTATATAGTTCTAATAGACAGGATAAAGTGTTATATACCACTTCACAGACAAAGAAATACCTAAGCTGGTTCATGTTCTGTGGGTCAGTAGATTCTGTTGACCGTCAAAAGGCAATTATAATAATTCGGGTTCATATATGTTTGATGCAGAAGAAAATAAGCAACGATAATAAGATGACCACTTCAATGATAGAACCTCATCATCAATTTGTCATGTCAAAGTGGCCTTTTTTTTAAAAGATAGATTCAGTGCATCTCTGGTTAACCATGTGAAAAGCCCACTAAGGAATTAGCGACCGTTACTTTTTATTATTTAATATTTTTTTTCCATCTGAAACCTTCAAGGACAATTATGGGATCCTTGGTAACTGGAAAATATGTAAACCATAGCAGGAGGAACAATGGCAAAGCAGCCAAGGCATAATACACCAGTCAAACAGGATGAACCTCAAAACACGTAACTGGGCAGCTGGAACATTCCAGACTCTGGAGCTCCATGCTGTCTGACGCTTTGAAGTGTTGCCTCTTTTAAGAAAATGAAGATGTTCCTTTTACAACTTCAGAGAGTTCAAACTCTGATTTGCATGAAAGTAAAATGCATAAATAATAGCATCACTGGCAACTTACAGGCTAGTTCTACAAGAACAAAATCTAACTTTATTTTACATCAAAGAGGTCATATTAATTTCAGTTCTCTTAGGATATGTTGAACTGTATCACACAAAAAGAATATTATACAGTAAGCTCAGTTACATCAATGGCCACAAGCAGGCAAGTGAGAACATGAATAAATATTGATTTGTTGTTCGTTGCTGGAAAGTCGACATAAAATGCATCAACCTAAGTCAAACCTGCACACGGGTTTACTAAAGAAACAAAACACCAGCAAGTTTTCTTTCACAGTACAGAGATTAGCTAATTGGCCCCATTCATAAAACTACAATGAAAACAAACTTTAGAGCAGGTCTGTATGAGATGTGTACATTTCCTATATAATTGCATATTCATTGTAGCTAGAAATAGACACATCTTATATGGTACCTTTTATTATAACAATCAGCTGTAACTGAAGAGAAACTTGAAAGATTGAATTTCCCTACATCACCCCCACAAGAAAATGAAGCATTACACAGCTCTCTTTGAAATCAATGAGAGTGGTGGGTCCTCAATGAGAGTGGTGGGTCCTCCAAAGTGAGAGATGCTCTTTGTATATGATATAAACGTATGCTAACACATGAAGGTTCTAAACGGAGAAAAGACATCTATTAACTCATAATTGCCTTAAAAGGATATTTTTAAAAAAGAAATTCTAAACTAGGCATGTGCTTTAACCCCTTAAGCTATGTTCACATGGCTTAACTGCGGGACGTAATTACGGCCCGCAATTACGCCATGTGGACGGAGGTGGGGCGGGAGCAGGGTAGTGAGCGGGGGGGCCGGCACCTCGCCGGCCCATAGACTTTTATTACCAGCGGCGTATATACGCCGCTGGTAAATCACATGTCACTTGTCTCCCCCCGCGGCGGATTCGCCGAGCAGGGAGAGGAGACGTAATCCATAGTTCTCTATGAGAACTGTGGATTACCGTAATGAATGGCCCGTTTTCAGCCCGTAATTTGCACACTTCGACGCGTAATTACGGACCGAAATGCGGCCCATTTTAAGCCGTGTGAACATGGCCTAAAGGATGCAGTTTTGACCTTTCTGACATAGTCCCATTTTTTTAAATCTGACTTGTGTGACTTTATCACCCACAAACATAGAGTATACACCCCCTCTATCTGACTTTTGAAAAAGGAATAATCCACGTATTTAAATAGGCGCCGGTGCTTTTCATGTATGGTTTAATTTATTCATGTTAAAAATATATTCGACAACGCTTTTCGTATCAATGGTAGATGCGGTCTGCCAAACAGAGAGTTGTGCCTCCAAGAAAAAAGAACAACAAGGTGAGCAAAATAATAATTGTATAATTTATTATCAACATCACTAAGAATAATATACGAGGGAGTGCTGTGCTCTTTTTGTCTCCTTTAATAATAATAATAATAATAATAATCTTTATTTCTATAGCGCCAACATATTCCGCAGCACTTTACAAATTCAAGGGTAAACATACAGTCATTACACATTAAAAGTACTTACAAATGAGACACAAGGTGTGAGGGCCCTGCTGTGAGAGCTTACAATCTATTAGGGTGTATTGGGTGAAACATACGGTAAGAAGTGCCAAGTTTACAATGGTCCGGCCATGTTTCATAAATAGGGGGTGGTTTACATGAAAAATGGATGAACCTGCCACCCAGACTGTACATCTATATACAGATAAGTGCCTGTGAGTGCCCAAGTGCAGGGAGTGAAAGATGTGTGTGATAGCAGTTAGGGATCTTGGTGGGCCAGACTGAGAAGATGTATTTTCAGGGCCCTCTTAAAACTGTGAGGGTTGTGAATGTGCCTGATCGCCCGCGGTAGCATATTCCAGAGAATTGGTGCCGCACGTGTGAAATCTTGTAGGCGGGCATGGGAGGTTCGGATGATTGAGGAATGTAGTCTGATATCATCAGCATAGCGGAGAGCACAGGTAGGCGGTAGACAGAGACTAGGGAGGAGATGTAGGAGGAGCAGCGCTGTGGAGATCTTTATGGCTGAGAGTGCTGAGTTTATACTGTATCCTGTACTGGATGGGCAACCAGTGCAGTGACTGACACAGGGTAGAAGGCATCAGTATAGCGGCTGGAGAGAAAGACAAGCCTGGCTGCTGCATTTGGACAGATTGGAGAGGGGAGGTTTGCAGAGAGGGGAGACCGATAAGCAAGGAGTTGCAGTAGTCAAGACGATAAAGAATAAGAGCAGTAATGAGAGTTTGAGTTGTTTCCACAGTGAGAAATGGACGGATTTTGGAAAGATTCATGAGGTGCGGTTGACAGGAACGGGGAAGGGATTGGATATTGTGGGAGAAGGTCAGATCAGAAGCCAATGTAACCCCTAGGCTGCGGGGCTGCTGCCTAGGAGAAATGGTGGTACCACATAGAGAAACAGAAATAGGAGGGGGGAGGGGGGGGGGGGTTTCTATTTATTTTCTATATGTGTCACTTTATGTGGGCATAACTTTTTGATACTTTTATTTATTTATGTGATTCAGAGAATGTTTTCTCAGGATACATTATGCTTTAAATTAGTTCCAAATTTAAGTCCATATAATCCTTGTTTATTTGTGAAAAATTTCAATATATATGACAATTTTGAAAATTTTGCCATTTTCAACATTCAAAACTTTCAGTGTGTAAGACAGTTATACCACAAGTAGGTTTATAACTAGCATCCACCATATGTCTACTTTATGTTATCATCATTTTTTAAATATCTTTTTTTCTTTTTACAACATTATGGGGCTTATTAGCGTTTTTTCATATTTTCAAGAAAATTTGCAACACAAAGACCAGTCTAGTTCTAACATAGCTTTGAGGGGTCAATATGTTAGAGACCCCAATAAATGACTCCATCTAAGAAACTGCACCCCATTACAGTATTCAAAACAGCATTAAGGAAGTGTGCTAATTCTTTAGCTGTTTCACATAAATTAAAAGGGGGAAGTATTTCTCCTTGGGGAGAGCCACCAAGTCAGTGTGTGAGGGCTTAATTTCACATAGCAAAGGCTTGTGGGAAAGAGCTAAAGCGCTCACTAGCACCATCTATTGGAATTAATCCTCAATTCACATGTAATTCAGAAAAGTCTTGCAATGTGAAAAGGACTGAAGTCATGCTAGTTAAGTTCATCTACAGACAGCTGTTGCAGCTGACTGGCTGGGTGACTCTCCTGAGTTACATATGAACTGAGGATTATTACATCCAATAGATGGCACTAATGATCTCTTCAGCTCTTTCCCATATGTTTTATGTAAAAATGCCTGTGACTTGGTGGCTCTCTTCAAGAAGAGATACAGCGGGGAAAAAAAGTATTTAGTCAGCCACCAATTGTGCAATTTTCTTCAGTTAAAAAGATGAGAGAGGCCTGTAATTGACATCATAGGTAGATCTCAGTTATGAGAGACAAAATGAGAAAACAAATCCAGATAATCACGTTGTCTGATTTGGAAAGAATTTATTTGCAAATTATGGTAGAAAATAAGTATTTGGTCACCTACAAACAAGCAAGATTTATGGTCCTCAAAGACCTGTAAATTTTTCTTTAAGAGGCTCCTCTGTCCTCCACTCATTACCTGTAGTAATGGCATCTGTTTGAACTTGTTAGTATAAAAGACACCTGTCCACAACCTGGGACCAACATAACAAAGGCTACCATCAGTAACGCACTATGCTGCTAGGGACTCAGATCCTGCAGTGCCAGATGTGCCCCCTGCTTAGGGCAGTACATGTCTGGGCCCATCTGAAGTTTGAGAGAGAGCATTTGGATGATCCAGAAGAGTATTGGGAGAATGTCATATGGTCAGATGAAACCAAAGTAGAACTCTTTGGGAGAAACACAACTCGAGGAGAGAGAGTGGAGGAGAGAGAATGCTGAGTTGCATCCAAAGAACACCATACCTACTGTGAAGCATGGGGGTGACAACATCAAGCTTTCGGGCTGTTTCTCTGAAAAGGGACCAGGACGACTGAACCGTGTACATGAAAGAATGAATGGGGCCATGTAACATAAGATTTTGAGTGCAAACCTCCTTCCATCAGCAAGGACATTGAAGATGAAACGTGGCTGAGTCTTTCAGTATGACATTGATCCCAAGCACACTGCCAGGGCAATGACGGAGTGGCTTCGTAAGAAGCATTTCAAGGTCCTGGAGTGGCTTAGCCAGTCCCCAGATCTCAACCCCATAGAAAACCTTTGAAGTGAGTTGAAAGTCTGTGTTTTCCAGCGACAGCCCCAAAACATCACTGCTCTAGAGGAGATCTGCATGGAGGAATGGGCCAACATATCAGCAACAGTGTGTGCCAACCTTGTGAATACTTACAGAAAACCTTTGACCTCTGTCATTGCCAACAAAGGATATATTACAAAGTATTGAGATGAACTTTTGTTATTGACCAAATACTTATTTTCCACCATAATTTGCAAATAAATTTTTTCCAAATCAGACAATGTGATGTTCTGGATTTGTTTTCTCATTTTGTCTCTCATAGTTGAGGTCTTACTTATGATGTCAATTTATTTTGGGGTGATTGGCGTTTGCAATGGGGAAAGGGCAGTGTACATGTTTTATTTTTTTAAATTTATTTGTATTTGTGTTTTTACATTTTTTTTTTAATGTACCATATATATATACAAGTAGAAGTCAACTTTTTCAGCACATTTTTTATGCTGAAAAAGCCTCCCTCGGCTTAAACTCGAGTTCTATGTACAACTCACCTCAGCCGAAAGTGCTGGAGTTTGCTTCTAGGACCTGTGATGTCACACGGAGTCATGTGACTTCTGTGTGCTTCCAGGACCTGTGATAATGTTACACAGAGTCATGTGATAACTGTGTGCTTCCAGGACCTGTGACAATGTCACATGGAGGGAGGGAGTCAGTGATGCTGCTCAGTGTATGCAGAATTCTGCTGTACTGGTAGTGATCACTGCTGGATGAGCTGAAGCAGAGCTGTGTATGTGTGTGTGTTATACATGCTCTAGAGGAGATCTGCATGGAGGAATGGGCCAACATATCAGCAACAGTGTGTGCCAACCTTGTGAATACTTACAGAAAACCTTTGACCTCTGTCATTGCCAACAAAGGATATATTACAAAGTATTGAGATGAACTTTTGTTATTGACCAAATACTTATTTTCCACCATAATTTGCAAATAAATTCTTTCAAAATCAGACAATGTGATTTTCTGGATTTGTTTTCTCATTTTGTCTCTCATAGTTGAGATCTACCTATGATGTCAATTACAGGCCTCTCTCATCTTTTTAAGTGGGAGAACCTGCACAATTGATGACTGACTAAATATTTTTTCTCCCACTGTACTTCCCCATTTTAAGCCACATTCGCCTCTCATCCAGCCAGCCAGTAAGTTCTACTCTGCACTGAAGAGGGGCAAATACCCCAAAACAGCTGTCTGTAGGTCAACTTATCTGGCATGGCTTAAATCAATTTCACATTGCAAGATTCTTCTGAGTTAAATGTGAATTGAGGATTACTACATCCAATAGATAGCACCGATGAGCTCTTCAGCTCTTTCCCATAAACCTTTGTTTCACAGGAGTTAAAGCAAAGTGGAGATGAAATTTTAAAATCTCACTTTTTTTGCATATTTTCAAAAGTGCTTAAACTTGATTAACACCTCTAAAAAGACCTCATTTGGGAAACTACACCCCTTAAGGAATATATCCAGGGGTGTAGTAGATATATTGACCTCCACAGTTGTTTTACAGCTGTGAATATGATTTTTTTTTTTTTTTTTAAATGCAGTTTTATCTGAAAATGTTTCATTTTTACAAGACATCCTGGTAAAAAGCACCCCAAAATTTGTTATGCAATTTCTTCCAAGTTTGGCAATAATCTCTATGTAGATGTAAACTGCTGTTTGGGTGCATGACAGGTCATATCATACAAGGGAGGAAGCACTATTTGGCCTTTGGAATGGAAATTTTGGTGGGTGCCAAGTCGCATTAGCAAAGCCTCCAAAGTAACAAAATAGATGAATCCTCCCAGAATTCACCCCTTTGGGATTCAACACCACTCTGGAAATTCACATAGGGGTGTACTGTGCATTTTGGGCACACAGATGTTCCATATTCCATACAACAGATGTAGCAATGGGCCATGAAATGGAAAAAAGAAATAATGGTTCCAGCATTGGTTAATGTTCATTTTTAAAAAAAATTTCACTTGCATTAAATGACATATTTTTTTAAACTATGGGGGTCATACAATTCCCACTTTTAATTTATATAGTTTTTTATGTTTTACTACTTGTAAAAAATTGTGTTTTTATGTTGTCATAGTTGGACAGCAATAACTTTTTATTTTTATGTATATAGAGCTGTGTAAAAGCTTGTTTTTTGCAGGATGAGTACACATTTTCATTGGTACCATTATGGAT
The DNA here is from genome assembly GCA_025379985.1 of Phyllomedusa bahiana. Lineage (NCBI taxonomy): Eukaryota > Metazoa > Chordata > Amphibia > Anura > Hylidae > Phyllomedusa > Phyllomedusa bahiana. The sequence goes on from JAODAL010015249.1 coordinate 52,544, forward strand.
TTCATATGACGCCTTGATCACATTTTATTAGGTATTTCGGGGAAGGGGGAAATAAAAAAAATTTCAATCCATTAGCTCACTGTAGGGGAAAAAATTTTAATACTTTTATTCCAGGTCGATACAATTACAGCAATACCCAATTTTATATTTTTTTTTTTTTTATTGATTTCACACAATAAAAGCATTTTTATTTAAAAAAGAAAACACATTTTTGCATTGCCATAGTCCGAGAACCATAACTTTTTATTTTTTTGTGCATGGAGTTGTAGGGGCTTTGTTTTTTGTCGATTCAGTTCATGTATTGGTACCATTATTGAGGGGGCTGACTTTTAAACCCTTTTATCCTTTTTGGGCCCCTGAAAAAAAATACAATAAATTTTGATATATTTTTTTTTTTTAACAGACCATGTGCAATATATGTGACATGTTAGTTTTACTTAGTGGGTCAATACGATTGCAGTGATAATGTTATAGCACTTTAAAGTGTTTTTATTTTGTAAAACAATATTTTGCATCACTATCTTCTGATAGCCATAACTTTTTTTCCCCAATATACAGAGCTGTGTAAGGGCTTTTTATTACAGCATGAACTGACATTTTCATTGGTTCTACTTTGGTGTTTATATGATTTTTGGTTCACTTTTGATTCTATTTTACGTGCTGTAGAATAAACTAAAATCTGAAAAAATATTTTGTTTTGTTTTTTCTACAGCATTCATTGTGCAGGTTAAATAACATGATAGATTTATAGGATAAGTCACCAATATCAAATATGTGTTCTTTTTTATTATTTCTTTTGGGGTGATTGTCGTTTGCAATGGGGAAAGGGCAGTGTACATGTTTTATTTTTTTTCATTTATTTGTATTTGTGTTTTTACATTTTTTTTTAATGTACCATATATATACAAGTAGAAGTCAACTTTTTCAGCACATTTTTTATGCTGAAAAAGCCTCCCTCGGCTTAAACTCGAGTTCTATGTACAACTCACCTCAGCCGAAAGTGCTGGAGTTTGCTTCTAGGACCTGTGATGTCACACGGAGTCATGTGACTTCTGGTGTGCTTCCAGACCTGTGATTAATGTTACACAGGCATGTGATAACTGTGTGCTTCCAGGACCTTTGCAATTCCACATGGGGGGAGGATTCAGTTTGCTGCTCAGTTTTATGCAAAATTCTGCTGTACTGGTAGTGATCACGCTGGGATGAGCTGAAGCAGAGCTGTGTATGTGTGTGTGTGTTATACATGCCTGCAGCAGAACTGTGTGTAATGTGCATGTAGCAGAACCTTATTTGTGTAATGTGCATGTAGCTGAGCTGTGTGTGTAATGTGCATGTAGCTGAGCTGTGTGTTATATGTATCTGCAGCAGTGCTGTGTGTAATGTGTGTATAGCAGAGTCTTATGTGTGTAATGTGCATGTAGGGGAGCTGTGTATGCGTACTATGGCTAATTTATGGGGATAATCATTTCATACATTGTGGCACATAGTCCTCTAGTTGTTGCTCTTTGCTATGGCTGTATGTCTTGGTTGATGAAGGGACATCACTTACTTACTTGCTGTATTTCCTACCCTAGGCTTATACTCGAGTCAACAAGTTTTACCAGTTTTTTGTGGTAAAAGTAGGTGCATTGGCTTATATTCGGGTCGTCTTATAACTGAGTATATATGGTAACAATTTTTTATCTCATCCCCAATGGGGACTTGACTCAGTGATTTAATAGCTCGCTGCTACAATACATAGCAGTATATTACTGTACTGCTACATATTGTAGCTGTGAATTACCATGCCTGGCTTTGCCCTCCGGGCACGGCTAGAGACAACCCAGAAGCCTTTGTTCTGGGTGCTAATGGAGACAGAGGTAGCTCCCTATCTCTGTCTTTCCCTTAGCTGCCGTGGTCACATTTGACCACAGAATCTAAGAGTTTAATCGACTAGTAAACGCTGGTCTGGACAATGCTGAAGGACACCAGCTGTAATGTACTGCTGGTTTCTTGCAATGATAATGCAGGCTCTATTTTTAAGTCCGCAAGATCACCATGACATAAATATATGTCATTTTGGGTTAATGTCTAACTGACTGTGATGTAATCTTACATCAAATGTAGGGAAGGGATTAAGGACACTTTTAGTGGTAAAGATAAGTAAAAAAGAATAAGTTGGAATTAATTACATGGGCCTCAATTACTTGTCTTCTGCTTGTTGTAAGAAAACCTCATTGCTTACTTGGCAATAGTGAAACATATATGCACGAAATTGCAGGTACATATAGTCAATGGGGGTACATATTCATTTCTGAATGTTGCCGGGGCTGAAAATTAACTCCTTACTGAGCAACAATTTTTCTTTATGCAGGCAAAACGTACTGGGCTTGTTTTATGCAGGGCAAGTGGTCTTTTTTAATGGTACTGTTTATTTGACCATAATGTACTGGAGCACAAAAGAGTGTCATGGAGCAGGAACAAAAATGCAATTGGGGTTCCATTTTTTTGGCCCCTTTTGCAGTTAAATTTAAAATATTTTCTCTGGGTTTTACAATTTAGTACAATAAAGCTACCGAAAATATAGGGGCAAAAATCTAAAGAAAATTTGTATATAGTATTTTTTTATGCGTATATTGCGCCAAAAATGCTTTGGGACACCCTTTTATAAATGGCAAAGGGGCACATTTTAATGAGCCTAGAAAAGCCCCCCCCAAAAATTTGATGCAATACAAAGTTTTTTTCCCTTACACTCTTCTATATTATACAAAAGTTTGGCCCCCTTTTTCTATCATTTTTTAATTTTCGTTTTTATAAAACTCTTCTTTTTTTAATTTTTGAAAAAGGTGTGTTGACGCCAAAATAAAAAAAAAAATTGGGACATGCAAATTTTTTGGGTGTTTGCCCTTTTTTTAAATTTTTTACGTTTTACCCACTTTTAACATTTTTTTCAGAACCCAATTTTGTTTTTCCTTTTTTTTTTTATTTATGGAGTTGTGGGTTTGGGTTTTTTGAAAGTTTAAATTTTATTGGTATTGTTTTGGTTTTTCGGGGCGCCTTTTTGGAAACACTTTTTTTTTCCAATTTTTTTTTTTTTTTATTGGGCTTTTAAAAGGGGACCAACAATTTCCCCCAAATTTTTATTTTTAATTTTTTTTTGTTTCTCTGTTTTTTGTTCCCTAGGGGACGTGACCACAAGTGGGCCAAAAATTGGGGATGTACACGGGCTGCAATTTCTAAAACTATTAGGTGATTAGGTTGTGGAAGAGCTGTTGGGGAACCCGGAGGTGGAAGGGTTTCTCCAGAATTTAAATTTACAGATTCCCATTTAACCCCTGTCCAAAGTACGTTTAAAAAGTTTAGGGGGTTGGATAAAGCTATTTATATTCCTGGCTTCTGAAGGGGGTGCTAGGGTGTAAAAAAGGGGGGGGGCACGTCCCCATGTGTAGGGTGGCTCAGTTGTGGCCATTTTTTCCCCCTTCTGCCGACTTTTTTGATGTTTAAAAGTACACAAAAAGATGGAAAAAGAAAGGGAAAACCAGAGTAGGAATGTAATGATCACCCAAGTGGTAAAATTTATCTTGCTTACAAATTTCAAATTAAACGGGCTTTTTTAAACCCCCTTTTGACATGTGCTTAAGAGTAGTTTTTGAGGATTTTTTTTCGACAAAAATTGAAAACCGGGAAGGTTTTTATGGTGATTTGAAATTTCCAGAAACATGCGATTTAAATTTAAGGGTTTTAAAATCTGTGCATAAACTATTAAGACGGCCTTTTTTTGGCGTTCCTGTTAAAATTTTGGGGGGGCCAGCAAATGAGATTTACAGAATAGTGCAGGGTGAGAGTGTGTGCGACGTATGGGCTGGGATGTTTTAGGGGTTTCGATTGGCTGGAAAAAAACACTTTACCTCGTTTAAAAAGAAAGCGTTTCTGTTTCAGCCTCGTGGGCTCTCAGCGGTTTTCATAGGGGTTGGACCGGGGTTCCGGGCCCCGTGGCCAAACGCTCGCGAAATTTTGGGTTTTTTCTGCACAGAGAAACTCTACTATTAGCGTGATCCTTTCCAATTTTTGTTTGATTAGGGATTTGAACATTTTATGGAGTTTTGCTAAGGGAAAATTTTTAAAACGAAACTAACCACTGTAAATTTTACGGGGGGGGGGGGGGGGGGGGGGGCCGCGGGCGAAAAACAGGGCAAGCTCTTTCTATAAAGAACAATGGATAAAGTTCACCAAGGGCTTTGTGTAGCATTGTAGTGGATTATCTTTATTTTTAAAAAGTTTTTTCTATTGAAATATTTCCTGGGGTAAAATTGGGGAGGGGTGAAACTTATATTGGTTAAAAAAATTTTTTTAGTAACGAAAGGGCTCTTGGTTTGCTGCAAAACCCCCTTTTTTTTATCAGTTTTAATTTTCCCGATTGGGTTTTAAAATTTTACCCATTAAACGGGGCTGTTGATATATTTCCCCCTTTTCACTTAAATTACAAAAAAGCAATCTTGTTTTTTTTAACAAGGTTGTTTTTTGCCAAAAAGAAACGTGTATCGTAAGAAAAAATCACAGTTACGTGTTTTTTTGACTTTTGCGCACCCAAACACTGTTCATTGACGCCGGGATTCTACGTTAAAACTTAAAATTTAGGCAAAAACCTTTTATTCACCAAGGTGAATTGAAAAGGGGCAAAAAATACCGTTTTTTTATATCAAAAAAAAAACAGACGTCCCCCTTTTTTTTCTGACTTTTGCGCACCCCCGGGAAATGTTTCCCTTTTACGCAGGGATTCGAAAATCTTAAAAACAGCAATTTTATATTCACAAAAATACCCCGGGAATTGAAAGGTGCAAAAAAAAAAACTTTATTTTATTTTTAAAAAAATAACAGTTACGTGTTTTTTGGGCCTTTTTCGCCCTGCACGGGTTTATTGAGGGGAGCATCTACGTAAATTTTTAAAACAGGCAATTCTATATTCACCCCAAGGTGAATTAAAGGTGCAAAAAAATTTCCCTTTATTTTTATCAAACATAAAAGTTACGTGTTTTTTTTACTTTTTCCCCCGCACTTGGGTTTATTGACGCCCGAAAACTAAAGTAAATCTTAAAACAGGGAATTTTTTTATTCACCCCAGGTGAAAATTGGGAAAGGGGCAAAAAAATTCCCTTTATTATATAAAAAAATTAAAAAATTAAAGGGGGTTTTTTGACTTTTTTGGCACCCAGGACTGTTCATTTTAAGCAGCATTACGTAAAAACTTAAAAAAAGCAATTTATAAATTTAAACCCCAGGGTTAAAAAATTTAAAGGTGCAACAATTTCCCTTTTTTATACCAAAACTTTAAAAGATTCGTTTTTTTTGGGGCTTTTTCCCCGTCCGATTTTTTTGATAGACCCCCTTTCAGTTAAATTTGAATCCAGCAATTTTTTTTTTGATTAAAAGGGGGTTTGGAAAATTTTGTGATTTGCCCTCTTTTTTTTAAGAGCTTTCCATAAAAATATTCCCTACATTTCAAATTTTTTTTAATTTTTTGAACATGGGCGAAATGAAGGGGGTAAGCGAGCAAAAAAGGGGGGTAGCACCTGGAGGGAGAGGTACGAGAGAGGTGTCCTTCCAGTGCTGGCGACAACAACCCCCCAAAAGCCAGGGGGTTGTCGTTGCAGGGGCCGTCAGGCCTGTCATCGCTGGGTCGGGGCCCCCGTGAATCTAAGTAAGAAAAATTCTTTGCCAAATTTTCCTTCAGTGGTTAATTGGCAACCTGGGATCTGGGAGTCTTATTTCCTCCTTTGTCCTCGCCCGTCCCCGGGAAAAAAATGTCGTTTATTTAGCTTGTCCAACAAAAAAGCAGCCCAAATGTTTAACCGTGTCCCCCCCACTGTGGTTTTTCCATTTTTTGAAAGGGCCCCTTTTTTGGAAAAAGCGGTTGGGGGCAGAAAAAGGGAAAGTTAAAAAGCAAGAGGCCAAAAAAGGAAAGATTTTCTTGGGTCTGACGCCCAGTTTCTGATGCCATCCGAGGGGTGAAAGGGAAACCGGTCAATCGGCAAAAATCCCAGGGGTCGGCAACGCCTTTTCAGTGGCCCCTTCCTTGTAGCCCCCAAACTTCTGGGGTGCAGAAAAGTCGGACGACCAAGTACCGTGTTGATGATGTTTATGTTTACGAAATTTGGGGGATCCAAACCTGGTCTTTTTCCGCAGAATTTTGCTTGCGAGGGGCCTTTTATAAATGGACCCCGGGGGAAAAAACGATGGGGTGTCAAAACGGGTCCCGGGCCCCAAAAAGGGAGAGGGCCCGGGCACCCAAAAAACCGCTGATATGATTTTTCCCCCCGCCAGGGGTTTGCGCAAAAACCCCCCTCCTCGCTTATTTTGCCGTAAAAAAAAAGGGCCAGGGAAACCCCTTTAAGCCCGGGCCTTCTTTGGGGCAACCCCTTTTTTTCACCAGCGAAAGTCATATGCCCCCTTTGCCCTTTTTAACCCATAAGTGAAGGTAAAACCCTTTAAATGGTTAACCACCCCCAAACATGTCTAGTCCCATGGGGCGGGAAAGGCCCTGAGTTGAAATGGAGGAAACATTGGGGCCCAAAAAAGGGGCCCGGGGCCGACGCCCGGGCCTCCCAACCCCTGTCAACACCCCGGGTTTCCCCCTCCTCCTCCCCCGCCCCAACCCGCATTCGTTCCCGCTGCCAAAGTCTCTCAGGGGGGTTCCCCTTTATCAGGGATCAGCCTGCTTCCCGCCTCCCCCCTGCCCGAGTTCCACCAGCACCACCAGGGGAAACCCCTCCTACCCCTTCTCCTTCCGCCGTTTGTCGGGCCTTTCACGCCGTTTTTAACGGCCCCGTTTAGGGAGCCCGGGTTTCTGTCTTCCAGGGTTTTTGGGGCAGAAGTAAAAAACTTTAACCCCCCAAACCCTTTCCCCAAAAAGGGCCCAAAAACCTTTAATGTCCCCATTGCCGGTTTTTTTGGGCCCCGGGAAAATGTTTTCCTTTCCGTCGGGGGCCGAGGGGGTTTCCCCCCACGTTTGGCCCTCGGTCCCCCCAATTTCCAGATGCAGGAAACAGGAAATTTCCCTTTTCCAGAAAAGCCCCTCCTCCCTTTCCCGGGCCCCAAAGTGTCTTCCTTAAAAATTTTTAAAAAGGGGGTTGGGCTGATTTTGTGTCCGGGAAAAATCCATCTCACACCGACCCATGGAAATAGTAAGGGGCCCGGCCCCAAAGGGCCCCTATATTCTGTGACAGTAATGGGTGAGGGTGGGGGTGGTGTCTTTTTGGGGGTGAGGTGGCCCCTAAAGGGTCGGGCACGCTATTAAAACCCCTAGGGGTGGGGCAGGGCTCTTTCCCCCAAGGTCCTCCCGGTGGCATCACCCTGCCCAAAAGGAAAACCAGGGGGCCGTGTTGAAAAAAAATTTAAACTGCCCTTTGGGACCGTCCCCCAAAACAGGTCAAAGGGGCTGTGGGGAAAGGGTCTAAGCAACGGGGGGAAACCCACGGGTGGGTGGGGCAAGAACCTTGTGCCCGGCCAAGGGGGTGTGCGGGTAAAAGGGCGAAATCTGGGTGGGGCCCCCTTTTTGATCGTAAAGGGTGGAGCACATCCCCTTTCCCTTTGGAAAATGTCATGAAAACCCTTTTGGGGCCCGAAATTTTTTAAAGAGCTACCCGGGGTTTTGGAAATGCCTGCTTTAAGAAAGGGGGTTTGAGGTTTTGGGGTTGCAAACCCCCGTTGCACCCCCGCTTTTGTTTCCCCCCTGGCTGCGTTGGGAGCGTCAGTCGGCCTCCCCTTTAAAACCCTCTCTTTTTTTGGACGTGGCAACACGCTGGAATTTTCCCCCCTTTCCCTTTCTCCAGCGATTTTGGTCGCAGGGCCAAAAGCCATTACGCGGGACGAAGTGGGCACATGGGCTGAAAAAGCAGCCGGTTGGGGCCCGGGGTGTTGAAAAAAACCGGAGTGGGGGGGGCGGTGAAAGAGCTCTCCCCACCATCCTTGGGAAGTTTTGAAGAAAAAACCCCCAAAAAAGGGCAGTTTCGGGAAAAATGCCCCTTTTCAGCATGAGCTTTTTGGTGTTTTTTAGTTTGGGGTGACGTTGGACATTTTGAAAAAAAAACCGGTTCCCGCCAGGAAAGGGGAGGAGACCGGGGGGCCAGATGCGGACCCCGGGAAACCTTTCTCTCCCTCAAATCCACAAGGGGCCCCACAGTTTTTACAAAATTTTCAAACGGTCTTCTTTTGGCAGTGGTTCGGGGTCCCGGGCTAGTTTCAAGGTTTTGGGGGCCAAACAAACTCTCAGGGTGCATATCTCAGGCAAGTCAGGGGGGTGTTGGGAACCCTGTGCCGGAGGCAGCGGAGGAGGAGGAGGAGGGGGTTTTCCCCAGACCCCCGTTTTTTTTCCAAAATCCCCGCCTTGGGAAAAAAGGTTGGGGCGGGAAATTTTAGGCGGAGGGTGGAATTGAGGAAAGAAACAGTTTGCCCAGTGCCCTCGAACCCCGGAACTTGGGGGGAAAACAAGGGTCCATCTTCACATGGGGTGCTTGGAAGCTCCATTTCCTCCAAAATGATCCTGCATTAAGGCCATCAAAAGAAATTAAAAGGTTTTGGGTGGCAACCCCCCCGGGGTCCCCGGTACAAAACAAAAAAAACAGCACTTTCCTTCCAACCCACCCCAAAAAGAGAGTAAAATTCCCGGGGGAAAAGGAGACCTTGTTATTGATTTTTAATGGAGACATCTGTTGCGTTCTTTCCCTTACGTTTTCCCCCCAAAAGGGCACGGGTTTGGGAAAAACATCAGCAAGGGACAGCAGTAGAAATGCCAAAAAATAGGCATTTCGGCAGCAGCAGGGGGAAGGTGCAGGAAGCCTAATGGGGACCTCTGGCAATCGTTGTTTACCACCCCACCAAAAGCATGAAAAAGCAGGGGGACACATCCAACACAAGAAAAATAGTTTAAGATCCCTTTGGGGCACGATATCCGGTCCAACCCCCGGGTGGTTTTTTTAAAGTGTTCCGGACCCAAAAGCTTCTGGGGTATCCAAAATGGACGAATGGCCCGGCTGGCTCGTCACGCCATAAGGTGTTGTCCTGCCCAGCAAACCCGGGGTTATAAACTGAGCGGACCTTAAGCACAGTTTTTTTTTTTTTTAGGGGGTCATTTTCCCGACAAACGCTCCGGTTTCCCCGATAATGTGGATCGTTTGGTTTTTTTCAAGATGAAACAGGATGGATCTCTGGATGTTGGTTTTGGGGCCCCCAAATTTCCGAGGTCACCGTTTTGTTTTCCAGTTAAATTAACTTTCCCTTTTTTAAAAGAAATGGTCCTTTTGAAAACCCTTTTTTTTTTTAAAAAGATCATTTCTTACTGCAAAAATTTTTTATTTCCCTTTTTCCAAAAAAAATCATTTTGCTGGTTTTGGTGTGAGGAGACTGTAAAAAAACAGCAAGGGTTTTTATGACCAAAAAACCGTATTTCCCTTTATCACTTTAAACTTAAGAAGTTTTGCATTTCAAAGGGTTTTGGGGGTATGTTGCTGTGGAATACGCAAAAAATTTATGGTCCCTTTTGGAAAAAAGAAATGTGACTTCTAAGTGGATTTTTTCCCTTTACAATTTTTTAATAGTGGCTGAGAAGTTTATATTTTTTTAATTTTTTTGGGGGTTTGTTGCTGTGAGATACGGTATAATTATGGTCCTTTTGGGAAAAGAAATGTGGCTTCTAAAATGGAATTTTTTCCCTCCCCATTTTTAATAGTGGCGAGAAGTTTATATTTATAATTTTTTGGGGTCATGTAGCTGTGGAAGATACAAACAATAATTTATGGCCTTTGTAACAAAATGTGGCTTTTAAGTGGATTTTTCCCTTCAAATTTTTTAACAGTGGCTGAGGGAAATCATTTTTATAATTTTTTGGGTTTTTTTCTGCTTTAAAATGCGCAAAACTACAGGTCCTATTATAAAAAAAATGTTGTTTTTTTAAAAGGAAAATTTGTTTTTCACAATTGAAAAAAGGGCTTTAAGGGTCATGCCCTTTTTAATTTTTGGGGGCATTTTGCTGTGCAGGGGCAATAATACAGGTCCTTTTTAAAAAAAAGTTGTTTAAAAAAGAATTTGTTTTCAAAATTGACCAAAGTGGGTTTAAGGGTCATGCCCTTTTAAATTTTTGGGGGCATTTTGCTGGACTTTCAGCTTTTTTACAGGTTCCCAAATTTTAAAAAAATTTTTGTTTTAAACCCACATTTGTTTTTTCCCCAATTGTCAAGGTGGCTCAAGGGTGATGGTGCTGTTTGAAACGGAAAGGTAGGACACGTTAATGGAAACTTTTTTGCAAAATGGGCTTGTTTTTTTTTAAAATCTTTAAAATAGGGAAGCAATCCCCGTATTGAGACCCAAAACCCCTTTAATACAAGAAAAAAAAAAGAAAAAAAAAGGGCCCGGTGGGTTTCCCCTCCTATTTTAAAAAATTTTTTTTTCTAGGAAAATTAAAAATACTAAAAAACCCTTTCATTTACAAAAAAGATGTTAAAAAAAATTCCCCTGAAAATTACAGGGAGGTTTCAGGAAAAAATTGACCCGATGTAGGTTTAAATTTTTAGGAAATGGGGGTTGGAGCAAGGGGAAAAAGGGAAAAAAAGTACAGGGGACCAAATTTTCCTTTCCCGCACGTTGAGTTAAAATTTAAAAAAAGAATGCCCAAAATAAAAGGGGCCTGGGTGTAAAAAGGGCGTTAACCCCCCGTATTTCCAAATGAAGGGTTTTAATTGGTCCACATCATTCGGGGGGCAAGCGCTACCCAGGTATTGACTGTGGGGGGGGGACAGAGGAAGGCGGGGGTTCTCCACTTCCGCTTCCCCCCCAATTTTTTTTTTCTTTTTTTTTTTCCTTTTTAGCACGACGTTTTTTTTTTTGGCCCTCTCCCGGGCATTTTAACCTGCGTTTTTTAATAGATGTCGGACGCCCAAACCTGGGCTTTACCGCAAACCCCCTGTAACTCCCGGCCCCCGGGTCATGTGTGGCCCAAAAGGAAAAGGGGATAGTCAATTTTCCAGTGAAAAATAAAATTTGGGGGTTGAAAAGAAATCCTTTTTCCGGCACTTTTTAAATGTGGGGGTTCATGCAGGTTTGGGGCTCATTTCCCGTGGCCCAAGGGGCAAAGGGATAATTTAATTCCCCGTTTTAACTAAAAAAAGGGGGGTTGAAAGACTTCCCTTTTTCCGGGCCCCACTTTTTTTTAAAAGTGGGGGGCATGCAGGTTTGGGGGTCATGCTGTGGCCCCGGACAGGGTTTTCAATGTCCAGGGGAAATAAAAAGGTGGTTGAAAAACTCCTTTTTCCCCCGGGAAATTTTTAAATGTGGGGGTTATGCAGGTTTGGGGTCATGCTGTGGCCCAGGGAAAAATATAGTTTAATGGCCCGTTCAACTAAAAAAGGTGGTTTTAAAGACTCCTTTTTTCGGCACTTTTTAAATTTTGGGGGTCATGGGAGGTTTGGGGTCATGCTCGTTCCAAAGGGGCAGGGATATTTTAATTTTCCAGTTCCCAAATAAAAATGAAAGGTTCAAAAAACATACTGCCTTCTTGGGACTTTTTTAATTTGTGGGGGGATTTCCGGTTTAAGGGTAGGTGTGGTACAAGACGGGATAGTAAAAGGGTTTTTAAATTTTTTTTTTGTGGGCCCTTTTTTAACCTAAGTTTTGTTGCCTAAGAAGTAGCTTTTATCCCCTTTTTACTGGGTTTTGGGGTGTTAATTTCAAGGGTTCTTTCCCCCTTTTTTGGGGTTTTAATAATGAAGGGGGTTGTTGCTCTCCCTTTTTCTTTTAAAGGTAAATCGCGGGATTAAAACGATGTTTAATATCGAAAAACCCTTTTCGTTTGCCGGGCCGGGCTATCGGGCTATCGAAAACGGGTCTCGATAGCCCCAAAAACCAAATCGCCCAACCCCTTTTTATGAGTCATTATGGGCGGTTAAGGAAATATTGGGGGCGGGGGCCCTTTTGAGTCCACTCCATAAGCGGCGGGGGTGATTGGGGTTTAAGCTGACCCCACCGCAGGGCAGGGGGATAAAAGCCAGGGTCCAATCCATGCAGGCTTAACCCGTTAGAAACTGCGGCCATTCCTCCCTCTGATTGTCCTCACCCTACCTGTGACAAAAAATTTCAGGGGGGCTGGGGCGGTTTCCATGGGGCCGGAAGCCAAAAAGCAGGCTTTCTAACCGCCATTTCAGCGGGTTTTGTTACTTTCCCGCCCCCCTTTATCCCAAAAAAGGTACAAATTTAAAAAACTAGACTTTTACCCCCGCCAAAAAAGTACCCTCATTCAGGTCCATAGGTGGAAAAAGAAAAAAGTTAATGGTCACAGAAAATGTCTCTGCAGAGCTAATTTAAGAAATAATGTTGTTTTTTTGTTTTTTAAATAATGAAACATAATGAAATCATACTAACTTGCAGAATACAGATAACACATAATTTATACCAATAGAGTGAATTCCATGAAAACAAAATATGTGCAAAAATGGTGTAAATACGTTTTTTCACATTTCACCCTACTTAGAAATGTTCCTAGGTTTTCCAGTACATTGGTATGGCATTCATGATTTCTTCAATTAACTGTAGCTCCCCATAGCTGGCAGCACTCATGCAGCCCCAAATCATGACATACGCAAGACTCACAAGACTCACCTGGTTGCTGCGACACACGCTTGACACCATCTTAACCAAATAAGTTTATCTTGGTCTCATCAGACCACAGGACATGGTTGCAGTAATCCATGTGCTTAGTCTGTTTGTCTTCAGCAAACTTTTTGCAGGTTTTCTTGTGCATCATCTTTAAAAGAGGCTCCTTTTGGGACAACAGCCATGCAGTGTGCGGTGTATGGTCTGAGCACTGACAGGCTTACCCTCAACTCTTTAACCTCTGCAGTAATGCTGGCAGCACATATGTCTATTTTCCACTGTACAGTCATCAGCACGGACGTGCTTTCGGCTCTCCAATTTGTATGGACTACATTTAAAGTTTAACCTTTCAAAGGATTTCATATGTTCAAGGACAGAGGTACCGATGTATCCATGAGCAATTTTGCATGGTGTTTATGAGCTTTTGAGTAAAATTTGTATTATTAGACTCTACGTTTATGTTTTGCGTTAAGCTACTAAGGGAGGAATAAGGAGGAACCTCTCAATTAGAGTCTATACGGGTGAACTCCCAAATCAATGGTTGTGCACAAAGAATAAAAATTTTTATTTAATTTTTTTAAACCCTTTTCCACCCAATTTTACTTCTTTGGGAAAATCCCTTTTAAGGGGGGCAAAGTTGGGAAAATTTGGGGGTTTAAAATGCCAAATTTCATGCTCATTATAATACAAAAATGCACCTATTTACAAACCCCTCTACGGGTTTCATAATCAGGGGCTTTCTAGCCTTTTACGACATTTTTTTAAAGGGATTTTTCCTTTTCCACAAATAATGCCCCCTTTGAATTTTCCAAATAAAACAAAAATCTATAGCTTCGTACAGTTCTAGTGCCCCTGCCCCCCACACGCCCCCCGAAAACAGGCGCATTTTCAAAGTGCCGCTGTGCCTGTAAAAGCTCCTGATACGGCTACGGAAACCCTTACACTAATGCAAATGGGGATGCACCTGATGTCGGGCTGAAAATACGACAGACTTCTGGTGCAGCCTCGTTCATACATGCCGCCCTAAGTTTACACTGTCTAAGTACAGTATTAGACAGTCTTAGTAAATCTGCTCCAATATGTCTTTGTCAACATTTGGACAAAGTGTACAATAATTCTTTCTTGTTTTAAGTCCTATGGAGAAGTCCATCAGAAAAATGCCAAAGAAAAATATTCCCCCGCTGCCTTTTCCAAAAAAAATCCACCCATTTTTCCCAAAAAAACGCCAAAATGCTTTGGGAAAGCTTTGGGATGTAGTGGTTTAAAAATTTTTACTACAGACTTTTTAAAGCAACAATTTTAAATCAGCATTTTTGGACAAAAAATGTCATGAAATACTTGTCATTTTTCAGCAAAATTCCATTTGTGAAACAAGCATTAGAAACCGAATTTTTTTTAAAACTTATAACACCCCATGGGGGACTAGAAATGTCTCTTACATGAAATAGCAGGGGGTTTAAACAAATTTAGCAGCAAAAGTGGGCACCGAAACACTCATTAATTTTGCGCTTTTACTTTCCCTTTTTTTTTGTTTTTTTCCTCCTCTTTTCTTAATACCCTAAAGGAAATGTATGGACTCTACATTTTTTAACCAAGACCATATACTGATTTTTTGTATCTGTTTTTATTTTCTAATTAGAGATTTCGTTATTTTGCCTCCTATACATTATTATGCGATTATCCATCTTGCTTGAACTGCTTTCAACAGAAGTATGCTTTACTCGGGCCCCTTTGGGGCCCATAAAAAACCCCCAAAAATGTAGAAGACTCATTGACTTCTATGGCAGAGTGTTCTAGGCAGGCTCTGTGAACTATGCAGAGGTCATCACACAGTGCTAGGAAGGAGGGGAACTGTGACCACCATTTATTGTGAATGTTAAGATCCTGTGTTTTCTATCTTTTGTTTTTTCATTTCTTTGTAATCCCTCTAATGATGGTAACAGACTGCCAAAAAATGATCTGTACAAGACAATAAGGTAAGCCAGTTGGGAAGGCTTTTGTTTCCCCCAAAAGAAAACCGTTAAATTTTTTTTTTCTTTAAAATTGAAGTGGGAAATTGGAAATTTTTAAAAAAAAACACAAACAGTTCTAAAAACACCTTCATCTATAATATTTGAATTAAACCACAGGTTGTTTTCTGACCAGAGTCCCCTTTTAAATGTAAAAAACAAAGTAGGGGTTTTTTGTGATTGAACACCATTTTTCACAAATTCCAATTGCTTTTAATTTATTGTTTTGGTACAAACCCGTTGCAAAGTTACCCTTTCAACCCCTTTTTAAAAAGTTTTACCCGTATATTCTCATACAAATTTTTCCAAAAAAACAAACAAACCCATGGTTTTTCAATTATTTTTTAAAATTGTCAAAGGGGTAGGCCTTTTTTGGGGTCCTATCCAGTATTTTATTATTTTTAAAAAAACCTTTTTTTTTTCCTGCTTTTTTTCCAAAAGCCTTTAAAAAAAAATTGCGTTTCCAGGGGGCCTTATCCCGAATTTTTATTAAAACCCCCAAAAACTTTTTTTTCTTTAAAATTTCTTTTAAAAAAAATTACCGATCATGGGGAAAAGTGTTTGAAACTTATCCCGTAAAGTTCCCAAATTTTTTTTCCTTGGAGTTCCTTCCCCAGAGGAAATTTTTAAAACCCAAAATTTTTAAAATGAAATTTTTAAAAAGGGAAAACAATTCCATCCAAATTTTCAAAAAACCTTTTTTTTTTGTTGGGAAACAAATTTTTTTTCCCAGGAAATTTAAAGTATGCTTTTTATTTCCCTTTTTTTAAAAATTTTAAACCATCTACATAAACCCAATTGAAAAATTTTCCCCCTTTTCAAATGGTTCCAAAAGAGCAAAATGAACCCCTGCATTTCCATTTTTCTTTTGCAACCACCCACTTTGTTTTTTGTAGCTGGACAAAACCCAACAAGATAACTAATTAACCCTTGCTGATGACAAACTGCTGCAAATCTTGGGCCCTAACAACCAATTTTTGTTTTAAAATTTTTGGAAACCTCCAAAAAATAACAAATTTTCATTTCAGGCTTGGGGGACTATTTTCCCTTGATCCAAAGGCACCAACATAATTTCTTCCTCTTTCCCGACAATAATTCTGAGGAAATTTAATTTCCCTTTTCCCTTTTTTTTACCCCCTTTTTTGTTTCCCAAACTTTGGCCCCCCAACCCCCCCCTAAAAATGGGAAAAAAAACAAAAACTTTGTTTTCCCACAAATTGGGCTCTTTGTAGGTAAAGGGACTTTTTTTTGCATTTTTAAATGTTTTTTATCCCAAAAACCATCAAAAGCTGTTTTTTTCTAAACAGCAATTCATTTATGGGGGAATCTCCTTATTTCTTGGGTTAAAATTTTTGGGATCCAGGGGAAAAATAAAACGGTTTTAACAAAAACTAAATTTTCCCTTTTTCACATTGAGGGTGACAATTTAAAATTTTTACTGTTTTGGGGCATGATTTTGTGACCCCTTTTATTTCCCCTTAAAAAAGGTTTTTTTTCAAAACATCCTTTTTCCCCCTTTTGGGTACCAATTTTAAGTGAAAATTTGCCATTAAAAAAATTTCCCTTGTAACCTTTTTACCTTTTCTTAAACTTTCGAAATTCCCTTTCCTCAAATTGTCCCTGTTCTCTGAAAGACTTTTTTTCGCATTTTAAGTTTTTACAAAAAAACAAAAATTTAAACAAAAAGCTTGTCTGGGGAATTAATAATTTTCACCTAAAAAGACTATAAAAATTAAAATTAGAACTTTTTTTTAAGAAAAAGGAAACACAAAAAAATATTAAATTTAAAAAAAACACCATATTTAAAAAAAAAGGGAACGATTGGGGAAAGGGGCCCCAATAAATGTGCCCAAATGTTTTTAAGGGAAAATTTTTTTTAAAAAGGGTAAAAAATTCCTTTTGAATCCAAAACAGGTTTACACAAAAAAAATGGAAGGAAAAAAAAAAAGGGGGAAAACTTTGGGGGAAAAAGGGGAATAAGACCCAAAAGAAAAAGGGGCCCCTATTAACCCTTTAAAGAAGGATGGGGATAAAGGGGCCCTGTAAAAGCGCTAAAAAAAATAATTGGCCTTAAAAACCTAGCTACAGGGAACCCAAAACCCAAAAGGGGCAACCCCTCTTGGGGGAAAAATCTCCCAAATAAAAGGTTACCTAATTTTTCCCTTTTTTAAAAACACTCCCTGGGAAAAAATTTTTATCCCCCTTTTTTTTTTTATTTAAAAGGGGCAAAAAAGGTCTTTAACAGGGAAAACTGCCAAATAAAAGGGGCCCGATTGGGGCCCAAAACGTTAAATTTAAACATTTTTTGCTTTTTAAAAGGAAAAAACAAAAACCCTCAGTTTAAGAAGTTCCTACATACAGATTCCAAAGAGCACTTATCTTATTCACAGAGTGTACAAAGGGGAAAAAAACCTCTTTTTTGCTCCTGTTTGGGGTAAAACACGGTATCTTAAAATAGTTCCCTTTAAACCAAAGCACAAATTTTTGGGGGGTACTATCTTTCCCGTTGGGTTTTATGTTGGGGTGGGATTTTACTTTAAACCTTTTTAAATGATTATTAATTTTCTTTTGCTTTTTAAATAAAATTATCAATAAAATTTTAGAAAAGTTAAGGGGCAGCCTCTGTTGGGAAATGGCTGAAAGCCAGAAAAGGGGGTTTAGGAGACAACAACAAAACATACAGTAAAGAAAATTTATAAAACACTCTCTCTGGTGCTCTTTTGGGGAGGGTACTCCATTATCTTACAACACTGTAATAATCTAAAACATTTCTCCGTCAATTGACTCCCCCAAAAATTTCAGCCCAAATAGCACGCACGCCTTTTTTGCGGGCCCCACCTTATTGAAAAAAAAGGGATAGCTAAAGGGGGAAAGGGGCCCCCAAAATTTCCCCGGGCCCCAGGCCAATAGTAAAAAATAAGTTGCTTTGGGCCCCAAAAAAAAGTTGAGGGGTTACCCAAGTTTTGAAAAAAGTCCCCCTTTGGCCCCTTTATAAATTTTTTCCCTTGTTTAGACCCAAAAATTTCTGTTCCATAAAAATGGGCCTCCACTTTCCACTTACCTTTTTTTCCCAGCCCCCATCACTTTGAAAATGGCTTGAATAACAACGCATAAATTGTGACACTTTTTGGGATGAGAGCTATTTAAAATTTTTTGTTAAACGGAAAAAATTGGCCCTAGACACGCACTGGGGGAAAATAATTCCACAACAAAAGCAAATTTTTGGCCCTTTTTCGGGGCGGAATTCCAAAACCCTTTTTATGCCCCCAAATGCTTTAGGAATAATTTTTAGATATGGGGGAAAACGTAAATTTTAATTTAAAACCCCCTCTTATACACTTCCCAACCCTTTTTTTAAAGACCCCTTTCTTTTTTTAAAAGAAACTAAAATGAAATATAAGACATCACCTTTAATGTAAAATAAATATTTTATTTTTTGCTTTCTAAACAATATGATGTTAATTCCAATGTTTTAAAATAATCTCACGCAACCTGCACTATCACTTGATTCAGCAAGCAAAAGTAACTTCCTGGCACCAGATTAAAAATTTTAATTGGGGTTCCCCAAAATTTGGCTGATTTTTTAAAGCACATTCAGTTTTCCCCACCCTTTGGTTTTGGGTTTGATATTTTTTCCTTTTAAAAAATTTAAAGGGGAAATTTTCCAGCGGGTGCTCTTTTCACAAAATAATTAACTTATGAAACCAACAGGACAGTGGGAAAAATTTGCAAACCAAAAACCCAAAAAGCGTTTCAAGGGCCCCACGTTTTTAAACCTTCCAGGGCCCATTTTCCCCCAAAAAATGTCCCGGCATGGGATAACAACCCAACCATTTTTTTAAAAGGGGCCCCCTGGGGAAAAAGCCCTTTTAAGGCCAAAGCATTTGGTTTTTCTGGGAAAACCTTTTTAAATGGGGGCTCTTACCAAACCAAAAAAACCCGGGAACTTAACGGGGGGCAGCGGGCCTGGAAAAAGGCCCCAAAAAAGGGGAGGAAAGGGGAATGCTCCTGTCCGGTTTTTGCCAAAAACCCCTTTTTTTAATTAAATGTTCCTTAAGGGGTTTAAAAAAAATTTTAAAAAGTTCCCCGGAAAATGGGCCCTAGGGGCCCAAAAAAAAACGGGGGGGCTTTTATTGGTTGAGCCTTGCCAACCCCAAATTTTTACATTCCCTTTTAAATCCATAGAAATAAAACTTAAAAACAATTTAAAAATTAAATTAAAATATTTTAAAAACAAGGGTTCCAAAGTTTTAGTTATTTTGGGCCCAAAACCCCCAAAAATTTGCCCCCTGACCCCCAAATTAAATGAAAATTTTTAAAATTTGTAAATAAAAGCCCCTTTATTGGGGCCCCCCAATATTTTTTTAGGTGTCTGCCATTAAAAAATATAAGAATTTTAATATTTAAAAAACCCTACCAGAAAAAGGTTTCTCAATTTTTATTCGTATTTTAAAAAAGCCCCCAACCAATTTTAATCAAATTTTGCAAACCCTCAAAAGGGGTTTTGAATTTTACCCGGGGGGGTTTTTTTAAGGGGATTTAAAACCTTTGGGGAAGTCCGATTCCCGGGAAAATTTGGGCAAATTAAGAATTTTAGGATTTTTACCTTTAAAAGGAATTCTTTTACCCCTTAATTCCCGATCAATTTCGAAAATGGGGAATTTTCCCAAAAAAAAAATCCTTAAAATTTTGTTTTCGGAAATGTGCCCCCACTTTCCCCCGACACTTTGGGAGCCCTATTTTTCCCAATTTTTTCCCCCCAAGGGAAAAACAAATTTTAAAAAATTTATGTTTTTAAATAGGGTTTTCCCCCAAAGGGGGTTTAATAAATTTTTGGGGAAAAAAAAAAATTGGGGGTTTTTTATAATTTTCGTTCAAAATTATTAAAAGGTCTATGAAAAAGCCCCAATTTAAAATTTAAGAACTCTTATTTTTAAAAAAATTAATGAAAAAAGTGTTTTACTGCACCAACAACATGGACCCATTACACACAACATCTACAGGCAGAGAAAGGGGTTAACATCAGCCCAAGAAAGTGTGTGCCAGGAAATATAGAGGACTACTACCACGACCATCACCTCCTCCAAATCTGCAGAATCCCCCCACTTTGATGATATTTGACTCCAGGGGAGTAAGTGAGTGGGTTATCACAGATAAATAAATAGACAGACAGACAGATAGATGGATGTATTAATCAAAAACAAGAAAGACTTACTGCTAGATGATTCAGCAAACTCAAAACTGACCCTAAAGTTATCTGTCAAAAATGTCTCTAAGCTACAACTGACCCTAATACAGCAAGTGACAGCAGTATTTACACAAACTCTAGAACAGGCATCCTGAAACTGCAGCCCTCCAGCTGTTGGGAAACTACAACTCCCATAATGCCTATTGTTATAGATTATATAAATGCATGATGGGAGTTGTAGTTTCCCAACAGCTGGAGGGCCGCAGTTTGAGGATGCCTGCTCTAGAACTTGGTCAAATGGAACTTAGACAAAGCACAACAACATACGAGATCTGACGCAAATGGACTAGACATTAGACTTCAATAAACAATGACTTAAAATATCAAAGCTAGACAAGAGACCTTGCAATATAATCTGCAATCAGTGTGTCAGACTCAAATGAGCTTTATAGAGACCAGGAGCACAATAGCACGCTCCAGGTACGTGACCAGGTCAGCTGACATGCAAAGATCCTGAGCAGTTGCCATGCAACCGCTCTAAACAAACACACACAAGGATAAAATATCCTAATGATAAAAAAAAGGGGAAGACAAAATGGCAGGAGAATTCTTATTATTAATAACACTCTTAAATCTTAATCATTTTAATGATAAAATAAATTATTTTTATATCAAAGGAAATGGATCAAAATAAAGTACTTCCTTATCTAAGGATACTATAGAGCTAATGTCAGGAGACCCATGCCCACTCGAGGGTCAAAGGCCTGATCCTATGGGCATGCAAGGTCAACCAGATATAGTTTCATAGTTAACCCCTGTCCACACGGGCACAGGAAGACACAGGGAGTGCGAGAGAATACTCCACTCGCCCACAACCCTGAACGTCTGGGAGAGATCGGTTTACCTGCACCGTTGAAGCAGAACTCTGCCAGGCTGGTATACTGCCACCAGTTCCTTGTTAGTTCTAAGCCTGGCCCATTACAGACTTATAACCGGGCCAGGAACCTGACCTTGGTAGCGATATTCGAAACCGAGGATAAGGACATGTATTTTGGGTGATCAAGACAACAGAACAGCTCAGGATCAAAGTTGATATATTTTGATCCCTTTGAGCGCCTTAGACAAACAAATACAGATAGGATATGGGTGCAGACAAAAGAAGCAGCAATATGGATCTAGTTACCCTAGGTTAGCTTGGTGCAGGGCACACATGGGGGGTGAATGTAGCCTACTGGTCCTAGATGCTCCTGGGATGCTGGTGCTTCCAGGTGGGCTTCTCCCTTTAAACTATACTGGGACATTCCACATCACACCCCCTTCACACCTCCTGTCACACCCCTGGGACAGTCTACACACTCCTCCCTCCCATGCCATACCATTTCTAGCTTCGGACATGAAGCAGACTATAACTCAGCACAGTAAGGGTGGAGAGCCACAGCATAGGTATCATCAGAACTGTATGGGTCCAAGCTACAACTGGTTACCAAACACTGGGTTGCTGCTCTGTTCCTCGTACCAGTTTCCCATTTCTCCCTGCTTGTTGGTGCTACAAATGAGAGAGTGAAAGCTATGCTTGTGTGGTGCTTTCATATCTAAAAATATGAAATTGGGTGTGTCTGTGACTAGAGATGAGCGATCACTAAAAAAAATTCTAGATCGAGTCAATTGACGATTTTAAAGAAAATCATGTTGAAACAGATGAGGAGAAGCTGTAATTAGCATCCATAACAGTAAAATTGGTACGTGGATCAACTTAGTGAAGACAATTTGACTTTAAGAGTCACAGAAAAAAATTCACAGGCTAAAATAATTCATTTCTTTGAAAAGATGAGGATTGTGTAGCTATATGAGGTGCAGCGTTAGCAGCTGCTATAGGGCCCCTTTGACACATAAGAAGACACAGATATTGGAAATGGCACATGGTAACTGGCAGGAGCCCCCTATCACTTTTTGCACCAGGGCCCATGAACATGTGATATATGTGGTGGCAGCAAGAACATCCCAACGGGGAGCATGGAGATTCAGCTTGCAGGGCCGTAGTTATAGGGGGTGCAGTGATAGCCAGGACTGCCGTCAGTCATCTATTAACCATTTCAGTGCCCCATGCAGCCAAATCAAATGGGGCCACCACCCATTACTAGTTCCTACTTCTTTTAACATATCACAGGGCATTTTTTTTTTATTAGGACCCCTGACAGGATTACTGCCCTATTGGCACCCTAGCACCCCTTTTACAGTAGCCTGACCCCAAAACCAGCAAAAATGAATGACCTTTTGAACACTCAGAATAAAATTAGCAAGAAGAAATTAGGATTTGAAGTAAGATTTTTTTCAATATGACCTTTACTATTGCTGTCTTTTACAGTAGCCTGACCCCAAAACCAACAAAAATGACCTTTTGGACACTCAGAATAAAATTAAGAAGAAGAAATGAGTATTTGAAATAAGATTTTTTTTCAATAAGACCATTGTGGGTGGAAGGAAATTGTTCACTGTTGATTTGTAACATGGATAAAGGAGGGTGGCCACCCAGTAACCGTTGTTCATTTTGATTGTCTTG
Organism: Phyllomedusa bahiana; assembly: GCA_025379985.1. NCBI lineage: Eukaryota > Metazoa > Chordata > Amphibia > Anura > Hylidae > Phyllomedusa > Phyllomedusa bahiana. The sequence continues at coordinate 74,919 of JAODAL010015249.1, forward strand.
ATGTGTGGATCATGTTGCAGGTAATGCAGCATCCAAGCACTCATGTGTGAGATGCTGCCAGGATTTCCCAACCCTCAGGGTCGAGGGGCACTAAACAGATCTTCTTCCTTCTCCTGAACTCTGTCAACCACTTACCACTGAAGGGAAATCGGTACTGTCGGTGTCCAGCACTGCCTCATCATCCTCCTCCACTTCCTCATCCTGAGCATCACCACAGTCCTGGCTAGCCTCATGCGCTGTACTCTGTGAGCTAAAGGGCCATCCTGCACCAGCCCAGGACCCCGAACCACCACCTAAAGAAGACCTATAAATTTGGGAAACAGTCAGGCCTTATACATTCGCAGGCAAATAAGGCTCTGTGTCCGCATCTGTGTCCGCCTCCTCCTCCATCACTGCTGGGACCTGCTGCCGCAGAGTGTCTAACACTTGTTCCAGTAAAAATATCACCACAATGGTCATGCTGACAATGGCATTGTCCTGACTGACCATTTTGGTGGCATCTTCAAAACTGGCAAGGATGGTGCAGAGATCTTTCACCTGCCTCCACTCTCTATGGCTCAACACCCCGAGGTCCGCACCACTGCTCGTCAGGCCATGCGACACTTCATACTGCATAATGGCATTATGCTGCTGCCACAATTGCTGGAGCATGTGGAGGGTGGAATTCCAGCGTGTTGCCACATCAACAATTAGATGGTTGATGGGGAAGCCTAGATGACACTGTAATGCTGCCAGTCGTGCCGAAGCAGGGTGCGAATAGGTTCATGATGTGTGCCAGGTAAGGAATGTCCATAAGTCTACTGATCTTAAGGGCAGCAAGGAGATTTTTCCCGTTGTCGCACACCACCTTGCCTGGCGCCAGGTTCTTAGCCATCCATAGCTCTTGACCTGTGCGTTGACGGTCTCCAAGAAACATTCATTTCAGAACGGCCTTATTTCTCTTGGCACATGATGCTACCTATGGAGGTTGGGGATCTGGAACCTGTACCATCCCAGCAGTGTGGAAGAGTGTCTGTGGAGCCCGAGACCCACCATCATCACCAGAGACACTGTCATCCACCCAACTCACCCAGTGAGCAGTCAGTGAGATGTAACGCCCTTGACCGTGCTTATTAATCCATGTGTCTGTAGTGAGGTGGACTTTGGTGGACACCGATGCAGCCAACGCGCTGGAAATTTTTTCTGCCACATGACTGGCCAGGGCAGAGACAGCTTTTCTGGCAAAGAAATGCCTACTTGGCATCTGGTATTGGGGGCATGCCAGGGCCATGATGTGGCGGAACCCATCTGTGTCCACCAGGCGCAGCATTTCCAAGGCCAAAAGCCTGCCTGGCAATGCCGACACTCAGGCTTTTGGCTTTGGGATGTGTTGGGTGAAAGCGTTTCTTCTGCTCCCAGGCCTGGTACAAAGAAAGCAGGCTGCCAGACTGGCCGCTGTATTGCGTGCAGGTCAAACTGATGGAAGGAGAATGGGTAGGCTATGTCTCTGGTGGTGGCGGTGGCAATTGGCCAACAGTGTCTGGGACTGGATATGGTGCTTGCTCATGCCGCCCCGGCACATCAGCAGCTCGGTCCTGGAAGTGGCGGAGGAGGAGGAGACAGAGGATGTCACAGTGGTGGGAAGCCCAGAACCTTTATCTCCTGTTTTCTCCAAGTGACTCCTCCACATCAATTCATGCTGTAGATGCATATGCCTGTTCATGTTTGTGGTGGGTAAACTCTCGATTCTTTCCGGTACTGACGTGTTGACAGCAAATCCGGCATATGACGTCAGTCGGCGAATCTGAGGCTTGATGGAAAAAGGCCCAGGCTTCACAGGTCCTGGACCTCTTCGACTGTGAAAACCTAGTAGCGGTGTTCCCGCTATCACCACTGACCATGGCTGGCGGATTAATGTCAGGGGACTTGTGCAACAGCCCTCTCTTTTTCTGAGGCAGGACCCGCACTGACACAACCCTATCATCCTCCTCCTCCATTGATGAGACGCTCACAAGCAACTCTTGCTCAAAAGACCACGTTGGATCCGCAATTTCATCATCAACATCATCATTACAGGTGACTTCCTCGTCCTGACAGTCTACATCCTCAAGCAGCGGACTAGAAGCCACAGGCACTGCAAGGCATTGCTGACCACTCAGTATTTCTGCCGACTGACCAGCTTCCTTCTCCTCCTCTGGGGGCATCAGCGATTGGGCGTTAGAGTAGACAAAATCATCCTCTTTGGCCTCTTGATCTCTTTAAATGGCTTTTGACCCAAACCGCATTGTGTCATCAAGGAAATCTTCAGAATATGGATTATATGGAGCAGCCTGTACATTGGGTGACATTTGAGCTGTGTTTGCTTCAGGTTGGACTGATGATGACGATGATAATGATGATGACATTTGTGGCCGTAACTGAGAGGATGAGGAGGTAAAACCACTCGATGCTGGTTGTGTTAACCACTGAAGAACAGATTGGCGACGCTCTTCAGTACTGAGATTCACAGGGAACCGACCAAGCAATGACAGGCTTGACGGTCCTGCAACTGACGATGTACTCGCTTGTGTGTTGTCCGGAGCACTGGAAGGAGTGTCTAGCTCCACGTCCTACGCCCCTCCTTGCTCGCTTATCACCTCTAGTTCGCTCCATGTTCAAAAAGATAAATATTAAAAAGGTCAAGATTTGTTCACAGTCTCTTATTAAAGAACTGTACTGTAAAGACAGCAAATCACAAGTGTTCTTAAATCCCTATAATATCCAACTGGCAATTAGGATTATAAACAGAATTTTTTCTATGGAATATGGGAAATGTGGTTTTATGGAAGAAGCCTGACACCAAATCAACAGTGTTCTTGAATCCTTATATTTTTTAACAACCAACTACGGTTAGAAATATAATTTTTTTCTATGGAATATCTATGACATGTGGTCTTATGGAAGAAACCTGACACCAAATAAACAATGTTCTTGAATCCTTATACTTTGCAACTGGCAACTAGGATTAGAAACATAATTTTTTCTATGGAATATCTGTGAAAGTATGGAAGAACCCTGACACCAAATCAACAGTGTTTTTGAATCCTAACCAACTAGGGTTAGAAATAGATTTTTTCTATGGAATACCTGTGAAATGGGGTCTTATGGAAGAACGGTGTCTTGTACACTGGCTGTCCTCCCAAAAGTGAAGCAGGGAAAATTTGGGCACGGAATGAAATTTTCTGCAAAAAATCAGTATATCACAGCGGTTTCTTTTTCAAGAAGATTTCCTAACAGTGTCTTGTACACTTGCTGTCCCCACAAAAAACTGAAGCAAGGACATTGTGGGCACGGAATGAAATTTTCTGCAAGAAACCAGTATAACACAGCAATTTCTTTTCAGAGATTTCCTAAAAGTGTCTTGTGCACAAGCTGTCCAACCAAAATCAAAATAAAGATGGTAAAGATGCAGTCACCAGCAATATCAAAATACCTAACTACTACTGTCTAGGATTCCCTAATCTTGCTGTACCCCAACCCTAACTAATCTATCTAGCAGCTTTTCTTTTGTGAAATCGTTTGGAAATGGTGTGTCTGCCTGCTTTGAAACAGGCACAGCAGAGAGAGCAGTGTGTTCAGTTCACAGTCTCTAATGGTCTCATAATGGTGTTCACCAGGAAATACAGTGACATAGATAAAACAGGGTAATGTGATTTCAGCAGTCAGGGAGATACCTACACCCACACTGGTGATGTTCTTGAACCCCTCTGTGCTGTGCACTGATACAGTACAGGAAGCAGCGAAAATGGCGTGATCTGAAGCCTCGATCTCGATTTTTTACCAGATTTTGAGAAAAATAATTGGATCGAGAAAAACGTAAAAATCTACTCGATTTTAACTTTTCTCGATTAAATCGCTCAACACTAACTTGTGACATATGGTTATTCCATAATTCTTTATGAAATCCCGACTTTGCTGTAACTCGCCCATCTTTTTGAACCACGTCACACCTTTCTCTAACTACAGCTCTCCTTGGCTGGGTCTCCAAGGTGTCTATGGGGAACATGTGAGAATTGGTGATAGGGCCTTTGGAAGCAGGACCACATGCTGAGACTCACTTCTTATCTGAGGGAACATTTTTTTCCCTGACTTCTCATGATCCAGTGATTGAGCTGGATCAAATTATATTTCATTTCATCACAGCTAAGGATACCGATAGACTGTTACCTATAGAAAAATATATTGTTCACCTATAATCTGTTATTTTCATATTGACACCTAATCATTAGATAAGAAGTGTTTCTCCCAAAAGTCCTCTTTTAGTCTACATGCATATTAATGATACCTCTGGCCTCTTCCTCTGTTCCAGACATTGTGGCACATTTATCAATGGTGTCTAATTGTAAAACAGTTTTAAGTCAGACTAGACAGTCTTATACTGCGACACATTCATCATAGTATTGATAAATCTGGAGTAGGTTACAACTGTCTAGTATAACTTTGTAAAACAATTAAGTAGGCTTACATTTACAGCACTAACTGCAAAAAAATTCTGGTGCATTTTTGGCACATTGTAAGTCATGCCCCTTTTACACAAAACCAAACTCCTTTTTCAAAGCTACGACCCCTTTGTTAGACAAGTCCCAGAAGTGTCTGAAAATTGTCTAAAACACATAGTAAATGTAAGATGTTATTTTTGGTGCAAATTGTGCCAGACTTCTGGAGGCAAGTGCCTTGATAAATGTGCCCTATTGTTCTTTTCTTCTGTATTTCAGTAAAGTATGTGATAATATGTCCAAGGAAAGTAAAAAACTTAATTTTGTACTTTAACCCCTTTAGGACCTTGCGTTTTTTTTTTGGTTGACACGTCCGTTTTTTCCTCCTCGCCTTCCAAGAGCCATAACTCTTTTATTTTTCACCTACCTAGACATATGAGGGATTTTATTTTGCGGGACAAGATGTACTTTCTAATGCTGTTATTAACTGTACTATAGAATATACTGATAAACCGCAAAAAAAATTCCAAGTGGGACAAAATGTGAAAAAAATGTACTTGCGCCATGTTTGCAGATGTTTTTTTTAGGGCGTTCACTCTCCAGTAAAAATGAAGTGTTAACTGTATTCTGCAGGTTGATATGCATCTGATAATCCCAAAACATGTGGGTTTCCATTATGTTTTGGTACTGTAAAAATAATTCCAAAATTTTTAAGTTCTGAATTTGCCCCGCAGCGCCTTTTTTGGGCGGCCAAAAACTTTTTTTGTATAACACCTACGGACATGAGTGGGGGTTTCATTTTTTTGCGGGCTGAAGAATACTTTTTATTGGTACAGTTTGGAATTCATGTACCTTTTTGATAAATTGTATTCCAATTTTTTAGAGGATAAAAATGACCAAAACACCAAATTTTGGCGTTGGGAATTTCTTTCTTCCATGGTGTTCAGCATATGGGATAAATGATGTTAAAATTGTAATAGATCAGACATTTTGGATATAGTGATCCCAAATATGTGAAACTTTATTATTTTTATTTTTTATTGTAAAATGGCAAAAGGGGGGTGATATGATTTTTAATATTTTTTTAATTTGTTTTTACACATAAACCTTTTTTTTTTTACTTTAACTTTGAGTCCCCCTAAGAGCTTCCCCACTATGGGGCTCGATTATTTTTACAGCCTAATGCATTGTATTTTACAATGCATTAGGGTGTACCATATATGGCGGTTTCCCCCTTCCAGCCTGAAACCAGACATGGGGAAATTGAAAAACATGGCAGTGATGTTCAGCGATCAGGACACAGTCATCTCACCGCTCCTGCTTCAAAAACCGCCTAGCGACCCTAGGATGTACTCATATGTCCAGGAATTGTTAAAGGGGGTTTAAAGTAAATGTCCTTATTACTAGTGTTGAGCGATTATTAATTGACAAAGTTGAAATCGGCACAGTTTTTTATGTTGATAGAAATTTTTAGATCATGCGATAATTTAGGTTAAAAATCTGTGCATCATCTTTAAAGTTTCGCGCCATTTCAGCGCTTCTGTCATTTTGGCGGCCAGCAATCAGCTTACAGAATAGAGCAGGGTGAGATGTGTGTGCGATCGTCATGACTGGGATGTGTTGGTTGCGATTGGCGGGAAAAATACATGACCTTTTTTACATAGAACAGCCCTTCCTGTTCATGATCAGTGTCTCTCAGCGTCTCATAGCAGGAGGCGTGCGCTCTGCCTGTGCCCCAAACAGCTCAGCAAAATTATCTATTTCTTCACAGAGAAAGCTCAAACGGGTTAGCTGTGATCCTTACAACTTAGTTAGATCAGAGATTGGAGATTTTATGTAGTTAGGTAGAGAATTTTAAAGGAGCATCTACCGCTGTAAAGTCAGGAGGGGAGGGGTGGGGGGGGGCCACGGGCGACACCAGACAAGCTCTATAAGAATACTAGATAAAGTTACCCAAGACTTAGTGTAGACATTGCACTGCAATAGCTTATTATTAACAGTTTTGTATTTAAATATTTCCTGGATATTGGGCTGTCTGAACTTATATTAGGATACACATCTTTTCTTGTAACTGCAGGTCTCTTGTTAGGTGCAAAACTCCCTTTTATTATCAGTATACATTTCAGATAGGTGTTCTTTTTCAATTTTGCCATTCCAGCTTTGTTGATATAGCCCCCTTGCAGTTAAATTAGAATCCAGCAATTTTGTAGTCAGCACAGGTTGATAAGTGCCAAAAAAACCTTTTATTATCCGAATACATTACAGATACGTGTTTTTTTACTTTGGCGCACTTTCAGCTTTGTTCATTGAGGCACCTTGCACTTAAATATGAATACAGCAATTTTGTGTCCACCACAGGTGAATTGAAAGGTGCCAAAAAATACCTTTTATTATCCGAATACATTACAGATACGTGTTTTTTTGCACTTTTGCCAGTCCAGATTTGTTGATAGAGCCACCTTTCAGTTAAATTTTGAATCCAGCAATTGTGTAGCTACCACAGGTGAATTTATAGGTGCCCAAAAATTTCCTTTTATTATCCGAATACATTACAGATACGTGTTTTTTCACTTTGGCGCACTACAACTTTTGTTGATAGATCTACTTTGCAGTTAAATTTGAAAACAGCAATTTTGTAGTCACCACAGGTGAATTGAAAGGTCCCAAAAAAAACCTTTTAATTCCGTCTTACATTTCAGACATGAGTTTTTTTTTCTTTTGGTCAGTCAAGCTTTGTTGAAGATTTACTTTGCAGTTAAATTTGAATCCAGCAATTTTGTTTTGATTGAGGGATTTGAGAATAGCTGTGATTTGCCGTCTTTTAATAAGAGACTTTTCCAAAACTTTCCATACCTTCAAATTTTTTATTTCTGAACATGGAACGAAAATTTAGGTGGTAAGCGAGCAAAGAGGGGGGTAGGACTTGGAGGTAGAGGTACGAGAGAAGGTGCTCCCTTCCCGTGCTGGCGACAACACACATGCCAGCAGATCGTCAGTTGCAGGACCGCAGGCTGTAATCGCTGGGTCAGGTCCATTTTAATCTCAGTAACGAACATCGTAGCCAATCTTTCCTTCAGTGGTTAATGCAACCTGTAAACCAGCGTCTTACCTCCTCGTCCTCCCAGTCACGGGCCCCAAATGTCGTCATCAGCATCAAACCCGCATCCGTCCAACATGAAGCAGCCCAATTGTCAACTCGTGTACCCACCACTATGGATAATCCATTTCTGAAGACCTCTTTGATGACAAAATGCGGGTTTGGGGGCAGAAGGCATGTTTAAAAAATCAAGAGGCCAAAGAGGTTGATTTTCTCTGCTCTGACGCCCAGTTTACTTTATGCCATCAGAGGAGAGAAAAAGGAAGCCGGTCAATCTGCAAAAATCCGGGAGGTGGCAACGCCTTGCAGTCCCTCTTGCTTGTAGCCCGCAGCTCCTGGATGCAGAATGTCAGGACGACGAAGTCACCTGTGTTGATGATGATGATGACGACATTGCGCATCCAACGTGATCTTTTCAGCAGAATTTGCTTGCGAGCACTTCATCACTGGATGAGGAGGAAGACGATGGCGTAGTGTCAGTACAGGTTCCGCCTCAAAAAGGGAGAGGGCGGTCGCAGAAGTCCGCTGATATGATTCCGCCAGCCACGGTCAGCGCAAACCCCGTTCCTCACTTATCGCCGTCAAAAAGTTCCAGGACCTCTCAAGCCTGGGCCTTCTTTGAGCAAGCCTCTGATTCACCCAGCGATGTCATATGCTGCCTTTTCCGTAAACGCATAAGTAGAGGCAAGAACCTTAGGTGGTCAACTACCACCAACATGTCTAGTCACATGCAGCGAATGCATGAGTGGAAATGGAGGCAACACTTGGCCAAAAAAGGCCAGACCGACTCCGGACCTCCAACCACTGTCACACCCTCTGTCTCCGCCTCCTCCTCCGCCACCACCAAGCGTTCCTCAGCTGCCCATGTCTCTCAGGGTCATGATCAGGGATCAGCCTCCGCTTCAGCCTCCACCGTCGCCCGAGTACCACCAGCAGCACCAGAGACCCCTCCAACCCCCTTCTCCGCCCGCCAGTTTGATGACCTGCACGCCGTACAGCGGCCAGTCTAGCAGCCAGCCTTCTGTCTTCCAGGTTTGGGAGCAGAAGAAACACTTTAACCCAAACCATCCCAAAGCCAAAAGCCTGAATGTCGGCATTGCCAGGCTTTTGGCCTTGGAAATGTTGCCTTTCCATCTGGTGGACACAGATGGGTTCCGCCACGTCATGGCCTTTTCCTGCCCCCAAAACCCGTGCTGAGCAGGGATTTCTTTGCCAGAAAAGCCGTCCCTGCCTGGCCAGCCACGTGTCATCTAAAATTTCAAGCGCGTTGTCTGCATCTGTGGCCGGAAAAGTCCATCTGACCACCGACACATGGGGCTGGTAAGCACGGCCAAGGCCGCTATTTTCTCTGTGACAGCTCACTGGGTGAGCTGGGTGGATGTCTCTGGGGGTGACGGTGGCTCTCAGGCTTGGCGCACGCTCTTCAAATTCGCAGGGATGGTGCAGGGTTCTTTCCCCCAAGGTCCTCTGGTGGCATCACGTGCCCAGAGAAACCAGGCCGTGTTGAAATTGACCTGTCTTGGAGACCGTCCACACACAGGTCAGGAGCTGTGGACGGCTCTCCGCAACGAGACCAAGCGCCGACTGAGTGACAAGAACCTTGTGCCAGGCAAGGTGGTGTGCGATAACGGGCGAAATCTGCTGGCCGCCCTTAAGATCGGAAGGCTGGAGCACATCCCTTGCCTGGCACACGTCATAAACCTCGTCGTCCAGAAATTTCTAAAGAAGCTACCGGGTCTGGACTGCCTGCTGAGGAAGGCTCGAAGTCTAAGTTCGCACTTCCGCCGTTCGCACCCTGCTTCGTCCCGCCCGGCTGCGTTGCAGCGTCAGCTCGGCCTCCCCGTCAACCGTTCATTGTTGGGCGTGGCAACACGCTGGAATTTCCCCGAAATTCTGCAAATTCTATATTTAACAAGGATTTAAACCATTTATATCACGCAAATTTAATCCCTGTTAAAACTAACTTTTACTAGATTATCTAAAATTGTACAATCTAAACCCCTATAAATTACCAACATACCTAGATGATACAGCATATGTGTACTATCCGCAGTGGAGTAAACGCCCGATAAAGGACGGCTCCG
>JAODAL010015250.1:0-84550 GCA_025379985.1 Phyllomedusa bahiana
GTTTTTTTCCCTTTTGCAGCAGCGGGGTTCTCTATAGAGCGCTTTTGTAGAAGGGGGTCTCTCTGTAGAGCGGCTCTTGTAGCAGGCGGTCTCCCTCTGTAGAGCGGCTCTTGTAGCAGGCGGTCTCCCTCTGTAGAGCGGCTCTTGTAGCAGGCGGTCTCCCTCTGTAGAGCGGCTCTTGTAGCAGGCGGTCTCTCTGTAGAGCGGCTCTTGTAGCAGGCGGTCTCTCTATAGAGCTGCTCTTGTAGCAGGGGGTCTCTCTATAGAGCGGCTCTTGTAGCAGGGGGTCTCTCTATAGAGCTGCTCTTGTAGCAGGGGGTCTCTCTATAGAGCGGCTCTTGTAGCAGGGGGTCTCTCTGTAGAGCTGCTCTTGTAGCAGGGGGTCTCTCTGTAGAGCTGCTCTTGCAGCAGGGGGTCTCTCTGTAGAGCTGCTCTTGTAGCAGGGGGTCTCTCTATAGAGCGGCTCTTGTAGCAGGGGGTCTCTCTGTAGAGCTGCTCTTGTAGCAGGGGGTCTCTCTGTAGAGCGGCTCTTGTAGCAGGGGTTCTCTCTATAGAGCTGCTCTTGTAGCAGGGGGTCTCTCTATAGAGCGACTCTTGTATCAGGTTGTTTCTCTTTCTATTTCTGTCTCTCTATTTCTGTTTCTTTCCCTCTCTCTCTATTTCTCTCTCTCTCCTTCTCTCTATAGAGCGACTCTTCTAACAAAACAATAAAATAGTAAAAACCCTAAATAACAGAAGCCATGCAACCTCTTTGTGTCCCGGTGACTGTTATGTGTAACCTTGTCTTCAGGCTGAGGCTTCTCCCTGATGAAGGCTCATATAATCCTTATAGAACTTTTTTCACATTTTTCTGTCATATGACAGTGGCTGCTGTTAGAGAATAGGATCCTAGCACACAGCGACCCCCTCTCCACCTTCCACCTTTATAAACTGCTGCAAATGGGAAAAAACAAGTAAAAAGTTACATAGTGACAGAGAATGATGCAATTCTTGCTGCCACCTGTAGGGGGAGCTCCTTGCACATGGATTGATTGAATAAGTCAATGAGAGCTGTAGACATCTCTATGCAGTGAGTTCCCCATAGGAGCAGCTGCAGTAATGTTACCACACAATGATGCTACGATGTGAAGGGAAGTAGAGGGTCTGGAAGCTTGTACCAGAACAATGCAGCTCAGACCTCTACCAGGAATCGTGGACCTAATTGATTATAGAAAATTATATTTTTCTGCCTCAAGCTCATTTTTATGAACATGTGAAATATTCTAAACATCATCAAAAACCTTATGAATGAAGTTATCATTTTTCTGTACGTTTCATTCAATGTTACAGGACAAATATATAGAAAAGCTGAACGTTTAAGAAGGAGAACATGAGCGAGAGAGCGGCAGGAGAGGAAACTGCCAGGAACATGCTGAGAAAATACAAAATGTCCAGAGGAACAAAATGTGAACACAAGAGTCAATGTCTGACGGAAGTATAAGAAATCGCTGAATTAAGTTTACATCTGGAGAAGCCAATGGAAAAACCAAAGTAACACTGAAGCCAGAGTAAAAAGAGGTGACACTAGGTGGGACGCCATCATGAACGAAAGTGACATCACTTACGATCAACATCCGACATTGGTCGGACGAGCAGGACCAACATTTCCCAATACTACTCTGGCCCCTAATTCCCCAGACCACAACTCAACATGTGAGGGGCCCCTGGATGGTGGTGTTGGCTCTATGGCTCCTCCAGTAGCTGTGGGTGCAGTCAGCATGTGGGGCCCCTGGATGGTGTTGTTGGCTCTATGTCCCCTCCAGCCACTGTGGGTACAGTCAGCATGTGCGGCCCCTGGATGGTGGTGTTGGCTCTATGGCCCCTCCAGCAGCTGTGGGTGCAGTCAGCATGTGGGGCCCCTGGATGGTGGTGTTGGCTCTATGGCTCCTCCAGCAGCTGTGGGTGCAGTCAGCATGAGGGGCCCCTGGATGATGGTGTTGGCTCTATGGCTCCTCCAGCAGCTGTGGGTATAGTCAGCATGTGGGGCCCCTGGATGGTGGTGTTGGCTCTATGGACCCTCCAGCAGCTGTGGGTGCAGTCAGCATGTGGGGTTCCTGGATGTAGGTGTTGGCTCTAGGGCCCCTCCAGCCGATGTGGGTGCAGTCAGCATGTGGGGCACGGGATGGTGGTGTTGGCTCTATGGCCCCTCCAGCAGCTGTGGGTGCATTCAGCATGTGGGGCCCCTGGATGGTGGTGTTGGCTCTATGGCTCCTCCAGCAGCTGTGGGTGCAGTCAGCATGTGCGGCCCCTGGATGGTGATGTTGGCTCTATGTCACCTCCAGCAGCTGTGGGTGCAGTCAGCATGTGGGGCTCCTGGATGGTGGTGTTGGCTCTATGGACCCTCCAGCAGCGGTGCATGCATTCAGCATGTGAGGCCCCTGGATGGTGGTGTTCGCTCTATGGCCCCTCCAGCAGCTGTGGGGACATAGCTGTGGGGACAGCAGCTGTGGGTGGTCAGCATGTAGTGCCCCCTGGATGGTGGTGTTGGCTATATGGCTCCTCCAGCAGCTGTGGGAGCAGTCAGCATGTAGGGCCCCTGGATGGTGGTGTTGGCTCTATGGACCCTCCAGCATCCGTGGGTGCAGTCAGCCTGTGGGGCTCCTTTATGGTGGTGTTGTCTCTATGGACCCTCCAGCAGCTGTGGGTGCAGTCAGCATGTGGGGCCCTGAATGGTGGTGTAGGCTCTATGGCCCCTCCAGCAGCTGTGCGTGCAGTTAGCATGTGAGGCCCCTGGATGGTGGTATTGGCTCTATAGACCATTCAGCAGCTGTGGGTGAAGTCAGCATGTAGGACCCCTGGATGGTGGTGTTGGCTCTATGGACCCTCCAGCAGCTGTGGGTGGTCAGAATGTGGGGCCCTGGATGGTGGTGTTGGCTATATGGCCCCTCCAGCAGCTGTGGGGGCAGACAGCATGTGGGGCCCCTGGATGGTGGTGTTGGCTCTATGGCTCCTCCAGCAGCTGTGGGTGTGATCAGCATGTGGGGCCCCTGGATGGTGGCATTGGCTCTATGGACCTTCCAGCAGCTGTGGGACCCCTGGATGGTGGTGTTGGCTCTATGGACCCTCCAGCAGCTGTGGCTGCAGTCAGCATGTGGGGCCCCTGGATGGTGGTGTTGGCTCTATGGACCCTCCAGCTGCTGTGGGTGCAGTCAGCATGTGAGGCCCCTGGATGGTGGTGTTGGCTCTATGACCGCTCCAGCAGCTGTGGGGGTGGTCAGCGGGTGGGGCCCCTAGATGGTGGTGTTGGCTCTATGACTGCTCCAGCAGCTGTGGGTGCAGTCATCTTTTGGGTCCCCTGTATGGTGGTGTGTGCACTATGGACCCTCCAACAGCTGTGGGGCCCCTGGATGGTGGTATTGGCTCTATGGACCCTCCAGCAGCTGTGCGTGGTCAGCATGTGGGGCCCTGGATGGTGGGGTTGGCTCTATTGCACCTCCAGCAGCTGTGGGTTGCAGTAAGCATGTGGGCCCCTGGATGGTGGTTTTGGCTCTATGGACCCTCCAGCAGCTGTGGGTGCAGTCAGCATGTGAGGGCTCCTTTATGGTGGTGTTGGCTCTATGGACCCTCCAGCAGCTGTGGGTGGTCAGCATCGGTTTGGCCATGGACTGGTGGTAGTCGTTTGGCTCTATGGACCCTGCAGCAGCTGTGGGAGTTCAGCATCTGGGGCCCTGGATGGTGGTGTTGGCTCTATGGACCCTCCAGCAGCTGTGGGTGCAGTCAGCATGTGGGACCCTGAATGTTTCTATTGGCTCTATAGACCCTTCAGCAGCTGTGGGTGCAGTCAGCATGTAGGGCCCCTGGATGGTGGTGTTGGCTCTATGGACCCTCTAGCAGCTGTGGGTGCAGTCAGCATGTGGGGCTCCTTTATGGTGGTGTTGGCTCTATGGCTCCTCCAGCAGCTGTGGGTGGTCAGCATGTGGGGCCGCTGGATGGTGGTGTTGGCTCTATGGCTCCTCCAGCAGCCGTGGGTGGTTAGCATGTGGGGCCTCTGGATGGTGGTGTTGGCTCTTTGACCCCTCCCTCAGCCGTGGGTGCAGTCAGCATGGGGCCCCTGGATGGTGGTTTTGGCTCTATGGACCCTCCAGCAGCTGTGGGTGCAGTAAGCATGTGGGGTCCCTGGATGATGGTGTTGGCTCTATGAACCCTCCAGCAACTGTGGGTGCAGTCAGCATGTGTGGCCCCTGGATGGTGGTGTTGGCTCTATGAACCCTCCAGCATCTGTGGGTGCAGTCAGCATGTGGGGCCCCTGGATGGTGGTTTTGGCTCTATGGACCCTCCAGCAACTGTAGGTGCAGTCAGCATGTGGGGCCCCTGGATGGTGGTGTTGGCTCTATGGACCCTCCAGCAGCTGTGGGTGCAGTCAGCATGTGGGACCCCTGGATGGTGGTGTTGGCTCTATGGACCCTCCAGCAGCTGTGGGTTGTAGTTTTCTGCAGATACCTGGGACAACCTACCAGCAGGTGGTCATAATTATGTCACTTATCTATGCTATTTATATATGTATGTCCTGTAAATGGACATTTCCTTTGGAAGGTCACAGTAAGATTCCTCGACTGTTTGACGTTTTAGTTTCTCCCGATCTAACTTCGCTCCAGAGATAATTGGAGAATTAATTTTCTTTTCAGACACTTCATTTAACACACAAAAAACACATAATACCATTCTTGCAGACTTTTAACTGGGTTTTCTAGATCCGCCCTAATTTTTTCTTTTCAGCTTTGGTGTCTTCGGTTTTGTTTCCTGCCGTACTGAACTCGGTGCCTCTCTGACTTCTCTCTGCAGATCTGAGGGGTTGACGTCTAAAAGTCTAGTTTTTATCATTTGCATCAGGGAAGAGGAAAAACACGCAGAGAACACAAGATTACATTCCCTAATCTGTCACAGACACAGGCAGCCCCTCTTATATGGGTCGGACCACAAGGGTAGCCTACTCCACAGCTCAAGATTATAATAGCTCCTCTCTCAGGCTACAAACTGAGAGAGAAACATACCTCACACGGTCCACGAACGTTGTCACCATTTATGGAATATGGGCAGCCAACAGGCCAGCACCCTGGAGGGCCCCCGCACCCTAAATTTGGATCCTCCAGGTCACTGCAAGCGATGATGCAGAGCACGGCAAGGAGAGGGTTCTTAGGGGCCCTATGTCTTCACTGGTGCCCGCCGCAAAGCCGGACGGACTTAGCTGCTTGGAAACCCCAGATCGCTATTCCTGACGCGGCCACTCATGGTGACAGCCGAGTGTCCCGGCTGGCAGGCAACAGGTTAAACACAAGGGTGCGGTAGATACAGCAAGAAACAGCAGCAAGGACCACAGGTCAGGATCACTGATAAACATCAACAGTCTGGCCCAAAGCAAGGACAGAAAGTTCCTTAGTTCCCAATGATACGTTGGCCCTTTAAATCTTAAATAGCCACCGCGCGTGCTCCAGGTAGGTAGTGTCTGAACACTAGATGGCAGCGGCAGGGAGCAGAGCAGGAGTGTGGACATGACCCCCAAAAAAGATTACTCTCTCCAAAAAAAAAACTATTTTGGTGTTTGGAATTTTTTCTTCTATAGTGTTTGGGGTAGGAGATAAATGTAATCTTAGTAACAAGCCAACATATAATAGCTTTAGACTATTTAATAGCCTCCCAAGGAGGTATGTGTCAGATAGTAGGGCCATCCTATTGCCACTACATAAACCCCTCTGGTAAAATGTACGTCAAACATAATCTGGAACAAGCAAAATGGGTAGAGGAGAACTTCTGTAAGGATAAGGCTAAGGATAACTGTGAACCAAAATGGCCTGAATGGTTATTATAGTTAAATTCCTGAAATGGTTCAACCCCTTAACACACCAGGGTCAAAATAATATGGCTCTTTGTTTTTTTTTTCCTCCCCACCTTCCAAGAACCATAACTTTTTTATTTTTCCACCTACATAGACATATTAGGGCTTTTATTTTGCAGGACAAGATGTACTTTCTAATGTGGTCATTCGTCGTACCATAGAATATATGGAGAAACCACCAAAAAATCCAAAGTGGGGCAAAATGTGAAAAAACCACTTATTTTTTACAGCGTTCACTCTTCGGTATAAATGATGTGTTATCTTCATTTTACAGGTTAATACAATTACGCTAATACTAAGTATGCAGAGTTTTCGTTTTGTTATAGTACAGAAAGAAAAAATCCAAACATCTATTTTTTACATTTGCACTGCAGCACCAATTTCTGCGACCAAAACCTTTTTTGTACTTCCACCTATGAACCTAGTGACAGCATATTTTTTGCAGGCTAAAGTCTACATTTTATTGGTACCATTTTGGAATAGATGCAACTTTTTTTGATCACTTAATAGATTATAAATATTTTTTACAAACATCTTCCTATTTTAGCAGAAGATGCAATTTTGGAAAGGATGTCAGGTGATATCTAGAAAATCCAAAACCTTGGGCAGTTTATTGTCACCCACTCATTCAAACACATAGTTCCCACCATACGTGGCTCGTACATAGAGGCTTTTTCTGAAGTGGCTCTAGCCCCTGTAGGACATCTCAATTTGCTGTTCCCCTTTTCTAATATAGATGGTGCCAAATCCTTTCCTATAAAGTATATGAACTGCAATTCTCACCGTGTTGTGCAACTTTCTATGTCCGTGCTGTGCGTCCTACAGTATACAGTGCAGTGGGCAGCACACGACGCAAACTTAAAACTAGGATTTTGGAACATCTTAATGATGTTACCAATAGATCGGTCCACAACCATTGCAGTTTATCCAAACATTTTAGAGAGGTCACAACAACGACTGTAGCGGATTTAAAGTCACTGGCATTGATAGAATCATTAAACCTTTTTGTGGGGGTGATCTCGGCCATAGGCTTCACGATCAAGAATATTGGATTTTAACCTTAGACATTCTTTTCGAGAATATTGGATTTTAAATTTAGACACTCTTTTCCTAGGGGCTTAAAGGGGTTGTCTCACTACATTGATTCATCTTACCTCAGTCCTTTTTTCTTGGTTTCATTTTGAATTCTGTGACATGTTTACTGGCTTCTACTAGGCTGCAGGAGAAGCCAGGTCTGTAGCTATAGCAACCAGTGCTGGCAGCCTATCATGAGTGATCAATCAGGTCTGCAGCTATAGCAACCAGTGCTTGGAGCCTATCAGGAGAGATCGAACAGGTCTGTAGCTATAGCAACCAGCGCTGGCAGCCTATCAGGAGAGATCAAACAGGTCTGCAGCTATAGCAACCAGCGCTGGCAGCCTATCAGGAGACATTGAACGGGTCTGTAGCTATAGCAACCAGGGCTGACAGCCTATCAGGAGAGATCAAACTGGTCTGTAGCTATAGCAACCAGTGCTGGCATCCTATCATGAGAGATCAAACAGGTATGTAGCTATAGCAACCAGCGTTGGCAGCCTATCAGGAGACTTTGAACAGGTCTGTAGCTATAGCAACCAGTGTTGACAGCCTACCATGAGAGATTGAACAGGTCTGTAGCTATAGCAACCTGAGGAGCTGATGCAGCCCATACAAGAGGGGATATCTAGGAATAGGTAGGACACTGGTAATGGACACATATTGCAAAGTGACTTGTCTTTGCAAGATCTTTAACATAAAAAGCAGCTATCCCTGTAGTGAGACAACCCCTTTAATCCCTCCAAAGAAAAAAAATATGACTCTTAATTTTTCCCTCTTCGCCTTCCAAAAGCTATAACATTTTTATTTTTCCACCTACATAGACATATGAGGGCTTTTATTTTGCGGGACAAGTTGTACTTTCTAATGGTGACATCGTACTATGGGAAACTGCAAAAATATTGTGGGGCAAAATGTGAAAAAATTTACTTGTGCCAAGTTTGCAAGAGTTTTGCTTTTGTGTCGTTCAATCTTCAGAAAAAATGATGTGTTCTCTGTATCCTACAGGTTGATCCACATCCGGCAATACCACACATGTAGGGTTTCCAATATGTTTTGGTACCGTAAAAAAATTAAAAACATTTTCTATTTTTGAAATTTGCAGCGGCGCCATTTTGTGTGACCAATATCTTTTTTGTACTAACACCTACGGACGTCAGTGAGGGTGTATTTTTTGCGGGCTGAAGTGCGCTTTTTATTGCTAGCAGTTTGGAATGCATGCGGCTTTTTTGATCACTTTTATTCCAATTTGTATAGGACATGAAATGACCAAAAAAAAAAAAAATCGCAATTTTGGCGTTTGGATTTTTTTTTTCTACGGTGCTCAGCGTACAGGATAAATAATGTTATATTTTAATAGATTAGACTTCTTCGGACGCGGCAACAACAAATATGGGGAACTTTTTTATTATTTTATTTCTTTTATTTGTAAAATGGTGAAAGGGTGGATTGGAACTTTTAATTTTTTCTGCTTTTTTTATACGTTAAAACTTTTTTTTTTAACTTTAACTTTGAGTCCCATTAGGGCGCTTCACCATTAGGCGGCGCGATCATTAATACAGCCTGATGCATTGCATAGACAATGCATTAGGGTGTATCAAGGGGGTGGTTTCCCCACTTCCTGCCTGGGGCCGGAAGTGGGGAAATTCAAAACATGGCGGCGAAGGAACTTCACAAAGCTTCCCGCTGCCATGTTTAACAATCAGATCCCTGCAGTTACGCTGCGGAGGCTCCGATCGGAGTGAAGAATGGTGCACAGCACCGTTTATCATTCATTCAGACACTGCAGCATCTAAGGGGTTAAACAGCGTGGGGGGATGCCGCCTCCCCCCCCCCCTGCTGTAACCGCCGGGTGTTAGCTGCAATTAGCCGCAAACACCCGACGGCTGTGCAGCTGCACAACACCTTAACACCACCAGGATGTACCCATACATCCAGGTCGGTTAAAGAGTTAAATCTTAAGAGGGAAATCATGTTCCACTATTAATTACTTTGAATTATTATCATCATTATTCAAGTTTGTTGTTTATATATCATTCTCCATTTTTTCAGTCTTTCTTTCCTTACACCATCAGCTTGGATATATCTTACAATTATGAATGTATTTTCAATTCAGCTCCTTATACATAACTTCATGTATTTTTCCTTTGTTTTTAGTACTACATCTGTTGCCCCGTTCCTCTCCCCTCCATCTGAGCATGTTCTTTCCTTTTTCTGTAGTACAGGGGAGCTCGTGCGGTTATATGCTTTCCGCGCATCATTTCACTTTTTGCCAGGTCAGCTTTCCCCTTGGCTCTGCGCATGTCCACGCATCACTTCCGGTTTCGGTTTCCGTCGCCGGAAATTGTCTTGCGCGGCGTTTGCATGCGCAGTCGGAGTGAGACGATACGGCGCACAGGTAAGTTTTATTATTCTCTTATCTTTTAGAGCATATAAGATATGGAACTGTCACTACTCTGCATGCTCTGAGTAAGGGTGTTTTGCCACCCGAAACGCATCAGCTATGACTTGGTTTTTCATGTGGATGCTGGCTGTTTAATTGGTTCCAATAAAGCCTTTACATTTTATTCCTGGGATTTACTCGTCCGACTGCTGTATCATCTCTTCAATTTTTCCTATAAGGCTGTGTGTCCCTATAGAGCTCTTCTTGTATCAGACTGTCTCATTCTCTGACAGAGTGACTCTTGTAGTAGGTCGCTGAGTAAAGCAAAACAAGGCCACAGCGCTGAATCCACAGCAGGAGTTAAATTAGCTCATAAGTGTAAAAACAAGGAAAATGTAGCTATTCTATTTATTGTGCATTAGAAGCACTTAAAAGTATTACAGAGCTCTACGCGTTTCACGCTAGTGCCAGCGCTTCATCAGGAACAGTTTTCCTGCTGTGGAGTCAATGCTGTGGCCTTGTTTCGCTTTACTCAGTTACCCTTTCGCTGGGCCTTTTGCTGTTGGTTTGGATCTTGCTGCCGGCTGCTGAACAGGCTTCACATTGAAGCATATGAGTGTTGTGCCTCCTACTATAGCACAAGCATCAAAGGATAGTGAACGTCTATTTGCACGGAGCCCTATCACATTTGTTTTATTGCTCTAGTAGAGCGCCGCCTTCTCTCTTTTTTATCTTTCATATCTTTTAGTTGGTCGGTGGCTGGGAGAGAGGATCCGTCAATGCAAGTATCTATCTTTTATCAAATTGTTATAGGATGCCAGCCCTCGCCCCTGGAGAAAGCTTTTCAGAAATGGAAACTTGATATTCCAAGCTTGGAGTCGAAACCATTAGGAGGAATTGATTTTCACATGGAGAACCACAGTGATTAGCTGGAGAGACCAGCGAATACAAACTAAATGGCTGCATAGAGTATATCTCACCCCAACTAGACTGGCCCAGATGGGCAAACTGCCCAATGCGATCTGTACCAGATGCAATATGGCACGTGGAACACTGCTTCACATGGTTTGGGATCGCCCCGCTATACACCCTTTTTGGTCCAAGGTCGATTATTAACACACTGCTAATTTAGCTGATGCTTCACCACGTCTGAATGAGAATCTGAAATGTTTCTTTTTGTCTTGTTTATGGAAAAATCTAAAAAATTTAAAAAATCTTGTAGTTTATCATCTCTATCTCTCTTTCTCTTTCTCTCTATAGAGCGACTCTGGTATCCGGCTGTCTCTCTCTCTATTTCTCTCTATAGAGCGACTCTTGTATCCGGCTGTCTCTCTCTTTCTCTTTCTCTCTATAGAGCAAAAGTATTTTATCCGCTGTCTCCTCTCTCTATTTCTCTCTATAGAGCGACTCTTGATCCGGCTTGGTTCTCTTTTCTTTTCTCTTCTATAGAGCGACTCTTGTATCCGGCTTTCTTCTCTCTTCTATTTCTGTCTCTTTCTGTCTCTCTATCTCAATAGAGCGATAAAACAAGAAAAAATGGACCGGGCGCTCGTCTCCGTTTGGAATGAATCCTCGTGGATACCACCGTAGGATAAAATATTCTCTTTATTCCAAATAAAACACTAAGAAGGTGGCCTTATTGCTTGTAGTAACAATATTTCTCATCAGACGTACTTTCACATAAGAGCGCCATCTCCCTTTTTCTTTATATTTTATATCTCTCTATAGAGCGACACTTGTATCCGGTTGTGTGTCTCTCTCTCTCTATAGAGCGACTCCTGCATCCAGTTGTCTCTGTCTCTCTATAGAGCGATTCCTGTATCCGGTTGACTCTCTCTCTCTATAGAGCGACACCTGTATCCGGTTGACTCTCTCTCTCTATATAGCGACAAATGTATCCTGTTGTGTCTCTCTCTCTATAGAGTGGCTCTTGTATCCGGCTGTCTCTCTCTTTAGAGCGACTCATGTATCAGGTTGTGTGTCTCTCTCTCTATAGAGCGACTGTTGTATCCGCTTGTGTCTCTCTATTTCTGTCTCTTTCTGTCTCTCTCTCTCTCTCTCTCTATAGAGCGACTCTTGTATCCGGTTGTGTCTCTCTCTCTCTATAGTGACTCTTGTATCCGGTTGTGTGTCTCTCTCTCTATAGAGCGACTCTTGTATCAGGTTGTGTGTCTGTCTCTCTCTCTCTCTATAGATCAACAACTGTCTCAGGTTGTGTGTCTCTCTCTATAGTGACTCTTGTATCCGGTTGTGTCTCTCTCTCTCTATAGAGCGACTCTTGTATCAGGTTGTGTCTCTCTCTCTCTCTATATAGCGCGGCGTGTATCAGTATGTGTGTCTGTCTGTCTCTCTCTCTCTATAGAGCGACTCTTGTATCCGGTTGTGTGTCTGTCTCTCTCTCTCTATAGAGTGACTCTTGTATCCGGTTGTGTCTCTCTCTCTATAGAGCGACTCTTGTATCCGGTTGTGTCTCTCTCCTCTCTATAGAGCGACTCTTGTATCCGGTTGTGTCTCTCTCTCTCTATAGAGCGACTCTTGTATCCGGTTGTGTCTCTCTCTCTCTCTATAGAGCGACTCTTGTATCAGGTTGTGTCTCTCTCTCTATATCTGTCTATTTCTGTCACTCTCTCTATATATATACAGAATGGCTCTTGTATCCAGTTGTGTCTCTCTTTCTTTCTCTATAAAGCGACTCTTATATCCGGCTGTCTCTCTCTCTCTCTATAGAATGGCTCTTGTATCCAGTTGTGTGTGTGTCCCTCTCTATTTCTCTCTCTTTCTCTATATATATTTCTCTCTTTCTCTCTCTCTCTCTCTATCTCTCTATCTATTTCTCTCTCTCTTTCTCTCTCCCTCTTTCTCTCTCTATTTCTCTCTCTCTCTTTCTCTCTCTATTTCTCTTCTACTCTCTTCTCCCCTCTCTTTATCTTTCTCTCCCCTCTCTCTCTCTTTGTAGCAGCTCTCCCCCTCTCTCTCTTTTCTCTTTCTCTCCCCCCTCTATCTCTCTCTCTCTATTTATGTCTATCTCTCTCTCTTTCTCTCTCTCTCTATTTATGTCTATCTCTCTCTTTCTCTCTCTCTATTTCCTCTCTCCCTCTCTCCTCCTCTATCTCTCCCTCTTCCCCCTCTCTCTGTCTCTTTCTATCTCTCCCTCTCCTCTCCCTCTCTCTTTTTCTGTCTCTCTATAGAGCGACTCTTCTAGTAAAACAATGAAAATGCTAAATAACAGAAGAAATGTAACCTCTTTGTGTCCCGGTGACTGTTATGTGTAACCTTGTCTTCAGTCTGAGGCTTCTCCCTGATGAAGGCTCATATAATCCTTCTGAAGCACGACATGAGGTGCTTGCAGTGAATAGTATCTCAGCAATCCCACCTTCACCTTCCACCATTATAAACTGCTGCAAAAGGGAAAAAACAAGTAAAAAGTTAGGGACAGAGAATGATGCAGTTCTTGCTGCCATCCTTGCACATGGATTGATTGAATAAGTCAATGAGAGCTGTAGACATCTCTATGCAGTGAGTTCCCCATAGGAGCAGCTGCAGGAATTTTATCACATAATGATGCTATGATGTGAAGGGAAATTTGAGGGTCTGGGGAAACTTGTATCAGAGAAATGCAGCTCAGACCTCACCAGGAAACGGGACCCAAAATTTTTATTTTTGAAAATATATTTTTCCCGGGGCCCAAGCTTTATTTTTTTTGAACCCCGTGAATTAAATTCCCAAAAATCATCAAAAACCTTATGGGTGAAGGTTATCATTTTTCCCATAAATTTCCCTTCAAAGTACAGGACAAATAATAGAAAAGCGAAAGAGACGGCAAAGAGGGGGATTTCCAGGAACAAAGCTGAGAAAACACAAAAGGGGGGCCCTGTTTTTAACGGGGTTTTTGGGCCCCTTTTTTGGCGTATACTGCGCCTCCCAGCCCGAAACCCCCCCCTGTCAGACCAGGATTGTGTTAGGCGCAGTGTTCGCCACTTTCACAAGCGGGCCCCCCAAGAAGGGGCGGACATGGGTGCGGTGGGGGGCGGGTGGTAGGCGTTTTGGGGCGGGACGCGGACGCTTTGAAAACCCCCGATCATGTAAAGAAACGCGAGCCCAAAGTGCGGCGCATTTTGCAAACGCCCGGGGACTTTCCCAAAATCCCAAAACCCGGTTGAATTTTGGTCTAAATGCTCCGGCAGAGGGGAAGTGGGGAAACGAGAACGGAACAGCGAGGAAAAATAAAAGATCGTATCAGAAATCTGGCGTCAAAAATCCGTGCGGCATGGAGTATGATTCCGAAAAAAATCCCTTTTTAAAAAGGGAGAAAAACAGCTCAGAAAAGGGGCCCAAACCCTTTAAAAAAAAAAATACATTAAAAAATTTACTTTTTCCCAAAAAACTAAACGGCGCAATATTTAAAAAATTTGGAAAATTGGAAAATTTCCGGGAAATACAGTAAATTTTAAAAATTTTGAAAAACTATTCTCAATTTGGGCGGCCCTAAACCAACCAATCAGAATAGGACGATGGGGACCCCTTATATTTATATGAAAAGAATTTTACCAATCAAAAAGGAGGGGACAGGTCCCCTTATAGCCTAAAGGAGAAGTTTTAACCAATCAAAAACAAAGGCGGGAAAAGTTCAAAATACAAAAAAAATTGCAGAAAAGAAACTGAAATTTGGGTTTAGCAACGGGGGCCCTTTACTATCCCCAGCCAATCAAGCCCAGCAAATTCCCCATTGTAATTTTATTGGGGGAAAATCCCTGCAAGAAATTTACGGCTCACAGCCCGTGCTGCACCCGGGGTAATGAATTTTAAAAAAAACACTTTTATTAGGTGTAAAATATTCCTCTGAAAAAGACTCAAAAACCCTTTTAAAAAAAAAAAAGCAGTTAAAAACCCCCAACAACGCGTTTTTTCCCCCCGAGACCCCGGGGGCTACATAAGGAAATTTCAATATAAAAGAATTGCCGGGAAATACAGTAATTCAAATTGTTTAAGCTCTTCTGATTGGGTTCCCCCCCCCCCCCCCCCCCATAAAACCGGGCCCAATTTAGAAAAGGACGAAAAGTTGGGCCCATTTTTAACCTATGGAAAAAATATTGACCCAAACAATTCCCAAAGGGGGGGACAGTTTTAAAAAAACCCGTAAAAATGGGAAAACCGGGTGATTGGGGTTTAAGCGGGGTGGGCTCGTCCACTTAAACCAATAAAAGCGCCGCTAACTTTCTCATATAGTTTTTATGGGGAAAAAAATTTCCCAGCGAGCCCCTGTGATTTGGGTAATTTAAAAAGAGGCGCGGTTATTTGGACCCAAAGGGGGAAACGAGCAAAGCCCCCTATTTGGGTTTTTTAATGCAATCGGGAATAACAACTGTACTTGGGCCCAAATCAAATTTTAAGACTAAAAGAAGTGGTCCCCGATGGTATATAAAATGAATAATAAAATGGGGGGGAAAGAAAAAAAAAAAATTATTTCAATAAAAACCTGTTTATTTTTTTATTTTCGTTACACCCCCAAAATATTATTTCCCGGGCTAACGAAAATAAAGAAATAAACAGGATTTTATTAAATTAATTTTTTTTTTTTATTCCCCCAATATTATGGATCATTTTATATACACTCGGGACAACTTCTTAAAAGTTCCCATGGGTTTTTTAAGGGGGTTTCACTGCGTCCTATTCGATTGGCGGTTTTGCCGACCAAATGAAAATAGTTTTCAGTTTTTGAATTACTGATTCCCGGCAATTTCCAATACCAAATTTCTTGACATTGGGCCCCGTTCTAAATTTTGGAAGTTTTTTTTTTTAATGTTTTTTTTATTTTGAGGTTTGAGGCTCTTTTTTGAGAATGTTTTGCCTTTATAAAGGCATTTTTTGTTCATACCCCCGACGGACATGTTGAATGATTTGTCGCTGTTTCCAGCCTGTCTCGAATGGAAAAACATTTTCGCGCAGTCCTTCTGCGCCTAAGTCCCGACTGCGCCCACACATGGCGAGGTGCGGGAACTTTCCCCCCATGTATGAGGTACCTCCTCGGAAAGCCCAACTTAGGGGGAACCCCGCACGCCCTCAGTCCCTCCCACTGCACCCCACACACTGGCGAGGCGCGGCGGACTTTACACCGCATGTATGAGCGCACTACCTCTGGCGGCGAATCTTAGGCGCAGTCCCGCACTGCGCCCATGTCCCCGCACTGCGCCTCAAACACTGGCGAGGCGCGGCGGACTTTACATAGTATGTATGAGCGCGCCCCAGCGCCGACATAAATCAGGCGCAAATTTCGCCGGAAAACTGGCGGAAAGGTGCGCCCCGATGTGGCGAGATTTATACATGTCGCCCATAGAGTCCATAAAGGAAGATTGTATAAAGGAGTAAATCTGTAACAAGTTGTCTGGTACTTAGGCTTTTATTGGTATGGTTCAGTCTTGGGAAGGGTGTGGTTAATCTGTATGAATTATCTAAATTGTGGAAATATGGTCCAAAGTCTTTTGCTCTGGATAAGATGCGCAGTAGAGCATACCAGAGGTCCGAGATCCAGGGGAAGATGGTGTTGAGACTCACAGGAATCCCTTTAATGTTGTAAAGGTTCCCTGCTCAAAGTGTCCTCTTTGAAGAACAGCGTAGATAGTCAATTTTACCATGTACAACATTTGATTCTCCTTTGGTTTAACCTTTGTCAAGTGTGTATACTGGTTAACTGATTAACGGCTGCCCACCGACTTTTGACGGTGGGCGGTACAGGTCTTCTATCTGCAGTGATGCCAAAATACATTAGGGTTATGCAGCTCCCAGCACCATAACTGCGTTAGAAACCTTCGATTCCCGAGCGTTTAACCATTTAATTGCTGCGGTCTGTGACCACGGCATAATCAAATGGAGATTTGTAATGTACAGGATTAACCCTTTGTGCTTCAGATTAACCCTCCAAGTACATTACAGAGTTATTGCACTATAGTGAGAAAAGATTTTATTGTGTTATCTGGAAATGTGATGATGATGATTGGCGCATGCTGAGGGTTTCTACTTTGCATTATGTATCCTCCTTTTTGTTGGCATTCTGAAGGACAGATAAATGATTTCTGTATGAGCTTCTCAGTATATGATAATAGGGACGACATGTCTGTACTAAGGTTTCAGTCTTTGGGTTCACTATCCTCCTTAATAAAGTTGGTCCTAAAGAGAGATGGATGACCTTTGGATGAACTTTATGGTATATTGTGTCTGTGAATACTGAGTTAAGTACATGATAAGATAGGGATCTGGCAAGTCACTGTGAAAACACTGTTTTGTAATGAGTGTTTCAACTATGCAGCCTATATATGGGAGGTGTAAGGAGGAGTTGGTATGGTTATGGAAGGGAGGTTATAAATTACTTAGTGTGAGTGATTTAGTGTTCTATTCTAGTGGAAAGAAGTACTATAGTCTAGGGTGATTCCCAGACTGCAGGATGGAAGGGGCCACTTAACATATTCCGTTACAGGACTGTTGACCTGCAAGCCTGAGGTCAGCACCCTGCTGTTAGTCTGACACCATGGATTGCTGCAAGAGCCAATGGGCTGTTATGGATAGAATTGCTGCCAAGTGGATCAAAGAGGTTTCCATGGAACAGCTACCCAAGGTGTCTACAGGCGAGGTAGTGCATAGTGAGTCCCATGTAGGCCAACCACACAGATGATGTCCAGTATTTTGACTCTGGTCGGGCTTATCTAACCCAAGTCCAGTTCTCCTAGGGTCCCTTGGTTATCCCCTTGAAGTCAAAGCTAGAAGATAAGAACTAGGATGTCAGTTCTCCTGTAGTTAAAGAGCTAATTTTAGTCTAAGCTGCATGTGCATGAAGGAATTTATTACATGGGACCACTCCTGGCTTCTAGCTGCAACATATTAGAGAAAGGACTGTAACAATGTGAAGAGGAAATGTCATTTTGGACAGCTTGCCTCAAAATAAAATGAAAGGTTTATATTTACACTGTTAACCCTGCCTCTACTCTCCTGCTTCCTGCCTCTACAATGTAGACACCTCCCAACACCATGACGACAGAAGGAAGGACTACTACCACCATCATGGAGGGTGCTTCAGGGGTTAATAACTTCTACTTCATGCTCCTCTCTTAACTAACAGGTTATTTGTGTGGAATGTAAATGTTGTAAAATAATAACAACAAAGGCAGAAAAACACTTTTTTTTTATTTTCACACTGCAGAGAATTAAAAAAAAATGTTTGCTATAATTTACTTGCAAACTTAGCCACCAAAAAAAAAACCTTCTCCTGCATAAAAAAAGTCCTCATAAAGCTGCAACACTTTAAAAAATAAAAAAGCTACGACTGTTGAAATGCAGGCAAGCAAAAACTACAAAAATTCAGCTGGTCGTTAAGGGCTTTTCGTGTCAGGTGCTTATAGAGTTTTATGGAGGCCAGGTACCTGTAGCAGAGTCTCTGTATTAAAGTTTACTCAGGTCACAGACAGTGGTCCATAGCCATCAGAAGCGGGGCACAGCAATGGGGTCCAATGTGGCACCATGTGTGCAAGCAACTCTATGGCGGCTGTGGAGGATGAGTGTGTTTAACATTCTGGTTATTTGGATCATATTCTGCACTGGTGACGCTATATAGATGACATTTTTTTTTATTTGGACAGGCCCCCTCGGAGAACTGGAATTGTTCCATTTTTTTTCGAACAAATGCAGACAGTCTTACATTTACTAAGTTGGGCCAAAATCTTCCTTACAATTCCTGGATACCTTAGTGTATATTAAGGATGGTAAATTAGAGACAGATCTATTTGTCAAAGAGACAGACAGGAATAATCTGCTGTACCACGATAGTTACCATCTGAAACATATGATGGATTTGCTCCCTTAGAGTAGGTTATTGATGGTGAGGAAGACAGTCTCAGTTGACTCTAGATTAGATAATGGGATAGAAGAGATGTGTAACAAATTTGTACAAAGGGGATACCCAAGACCACTTCTGATGAGACATAAAGGGGTTTAAAAGAGGGGATACTTTGAAAACACATTCAAAAAGGGAATGTAATAGAATTCTGTATAGTAACTTGGGTACTAAAATAGCTGAAAATTTAAAGAAAGAGTGGCATATTCTACAGAGGGATTTCCCAAATATTCTTGAATTTTCTGAGGTTCCCATGATGGCCTATAGGAGGAGTAAGAATCTACGTGATAGATTACTGAAGTCAGATCTTCCGACGTGTTCTGTGACAAGATAGTCTTTTCCACCTCCCTCCAAGTTGGATAATTTCCCATGTTTGAGTTGCAGTAACTGCAAAAATGTGAATAAAGGGGTTGTCTCACTACAAAGATTAGAGTTAAACAAGTAGGTAAAAACAAAAGAATACGTTGTCCATATATATTGATTTGTTCATATATTTAATGTTAATGAGCTAAAAGTGATTTTAACACCTTCTGAGCGCTCTCAGGTTTCCCAAGTGACCGACCTGTGTACTCCTTCCCCCCCTGCTGTTTGTTCTATCTGATAGCAGGGAGGGATGTCATCACACAGGTGGAGGCTGGCAGTGTGAGAGCTTGTGTATTAACTGATCTTTCAGACCAAAGACTAATTACTCTACTGTTTACATTAGCTCAGCAGCTTCTCCTGACCTCAGAGAAGGTAATTTATTTAAACTAGACTGATAAATAGAGAAGTCTGAATACACAGAGCTCATATGCTAATTATGGACAGGTTGACTAGGAAGTGACAGAGTAAAGCAGCATTATTTCATTCATGCATCCTATGAAACTTTTGAGATGAGACAACCATTTAAGGGGGAAACTTTTTGTAATCCACATACGGGTAAATCCATTCTTCAAGGCATATTCATTGTTGTACCACTTATACTATATACCTGATTGTCTTGGACACGACATGGTGCACATGTGTACTCTGGATTCTTAATAACAGGAACGTCATTCTGACATCCTTTTTGGATATTTCCTTGGAGTAGTTCAGGTGAGGGTGGAGCTACCTATGGACGGTCTGTTGCATTACAATGTTCAATTCTTCTTTTTGAAGATGAATTAGGACTTCAGTGCTGACCAGCCGAATTTTTTATTTGCTCTATGGTTTGGGGTCACTTGTTGCTGGCAGCGTCATGTTATGGGGTGATGGGTCAGTGAGAAGTGTTGTCTGTGCTTTAGCAGATAATACTTTTATGCGTCATTTTACAATCCGAGTATCGTTGCTTTATTTCCGGGAGGAGCGGCTGGAGAAGAGTTTTTACTGGAAAAGATTTTTTAATAGTCAAGGAGCTGTATATAGAGAGAGGGGAGCGGCCTCCTGGCATCACTCAGGCTCACAATGGCAGCGTACACAAGCCTCCTCATCATCATCGCCCTCTGTGCGGCCACAGGTAAGACCCTACACCTGCCCGGGTACTACTACTGAGAGGTAAGGATGGGGGATGTAGTACTACTGAGAGGTAAGGATGGGGGATGTAGTACTACTAAGAGGTGCAATGCTATAATGATGGAGGTGTAGTACTACTGAGAGGTAAAATGCTATAATGATGGGGGTGTAGTACTACTGAGAGGTACAATGCTATAATGATGGGGGTGTAGTACTACTGAGAGGTACAATGCTATAATGATGGGGGGTGTAGTACTACTGAGAGGTACAATGCTATAATGATGGGGGTGTAGTACTACTGAGAGGTACAATGCTATAATGAGGGGGGGTGTAGTAGTACTGAGAGGTACAATGCTATAATGATGGCAGTGTAGTACTACTGAGAGGTACAATGCTCCAATGATGGGGATGTAGTACTACTGAGAGGTACAATGCTATAATGAGGGGGGAGTAGTACTACTGACAGGTACAATGCTATAATGATGGGGGGTGTAGTAATACTGAGAGGCACAATGCTATAATGATGGGGGGTGTAGTACTACTGGGAGATACAATGCTATAATGATGGGGGGTGTAGTACTACTGAGAGGTACAATGCTATAATGATGGGGGGTGTAGTACTACTGAGAGGTACAATGCTATAATGATGGGGGTGTAGTACTACTGAGACATACAATGCTATAATGATGGGGGGTGTAGTACTACTGAGAGGTACAATGCTATAATGATGGGGGGTGTAGTACTACTGAGAGGTACAATGCTATAATGATGGGGGGTGTAGTACTACTGAGAGGTACAATGCTATAATGATGGGGGTGTAGTTTCACCAGGACGGTATTGATACTACTCCTGTCAGGGGCCCACTGATATGGCGTAAGATAGGAACTGGTAATGGGTGGGATTGGATGCTTCATGTGTGTGGGGCCTTGATAGTGGCGGAGCTACCACCGCCACAGGGGGCCCAGCTGCTACATTCTTCCTCAGAACACTCGGGCCCAAAGTCTTGAGCGTTCATAGGTAGGTCCCGTTGCATTTGCCCTCAATCCACAAGGCTGTGTGGTCTATGTAACTGTTTGCACGTCTTTGGGTGTGACCTGAGCAGAAAGATCTGGCTGTTTCTTGGGACTCATCAGTCACTATGTAAACAGAGGTGCTGACAAGAATGTAATCAATCCAGAGCTGGAGGGGGGAGGATGTTATACACATACAGTGAAAACTATGTCTACACAGCGACTCATCGCTGCCAGAGTCTAGGTGTCCTCATTATTGTGCACTGATAGGAGGAGATGTCTTTTTGAGAAATTTGCTAAATAAACCTTTTCACTTGGTCAGAAGACTTGCATTTTTTGATTGGCTGAATGTGCAGCTTCCTACAGCTCTTTATATAGTAGTGGTGACAGGGTAAAGAATCATGAGACACTGCTCTGACATCACTAGGTGCAGGGATGATGCCACATCCCTTACAACATGAACAAAGCTTTTACATGATCTAAAGCTGATTGCTGTTGGGGATGTGACGTCACTCACCTTTCATGAATGCTAGATGTATGATACACCTCATATTAATCATAGTTACCACTTAAAACAGTTTTTTAAAAATAATGTCTTTATGTTACAGGATTTTTAGAGCCATAGCTTATTTTCCTGCTAATGGAGTTGTGTAAGTGCTTTTAATTTGTGGGATGAATTTACATTTCATTGGTTCTGTATTGAGGTACAAAAAAGTTATTTTTATTTAATTTGTTTTTAAAAAAAAATTCTGCAGCAATTTATCTGTAAACTTAAAGGATGCTCTCCCAAAATACAACTTCTCCCGCACAAAATAAGCCCCCAAACAACTGCGTGATTTAAAAGATGAAAAAACGTCTGGCCATTGAAATGCAAGGAGACAAAAACTACTAAATTTAGCTGCGTCATTCAGTACTTTTCAATCCTTCGGCTTAAGAGGTTTAAAGGGCAACGTGATTGCCTCCCCTGCGGGGACGGTGTGCCTGTTTTGGGATTTGGAAACAGAGTTGACTTATGTTGTGCTTGTGAAAAGTGGTAGGGGACAGATAGGAGGCCAATTCTTCTGCCAGTGGAGAGTTGACTTGTGATGTGTCCGTCCGTCAGTTTTTCCTAATACGTCGGGTGGTTTCACCCATGTAAGAGGGGCCGCAGGGTCATTTCAGTAGGTAGACGACATAAAAAACCTTTGCAATGTATGGCTTTACCAGAAAGGGGCTGGTGTGCAACATCACCCTTGATGACGCTTGAACCATGCGGACAGTGAAGACAAGGGAAGGTCTTCTGATGGAAAGCAGTTTTTGTGTAGATGTCTGTCTGTCCCAGTGTCAGCCCTGACAATCAGATCCCTGATGTTTCCTGGTCTTTAGTTGCACATCATAACATTAGTTTGCAATTCAGGTATCGTGGGGTAATAAACACCAAGTAAGTGCCGGTCAGTTCCTGTTCCTTTACCCTTTCTCCTACTTTAGATACTTACTATATTATTCCTCATTCTATTTTCTCCTCCTTTTATATTCTTGAAGATTATACTGGATACATACTTACTATATATGTATATATGTATGTATCCAGTATAATCTACAAGAATATAAAAGGAGGAGATGATAGAATGAGGATATATATATAATCTGTATATTTTGTATATATTACTCTATGTACTACCTTTGTTTATATACATATATTTTAATATGTATTTTTCTATGTATATATCATTTCTTATGTATATAATATATATAATATATATATATATATATATATATATATATATATATATATATATATATATATAGCTTTCTATTGCAGTGACCCTCATGACAAGGTCATTAAAGGGGTTGTCTCATCTCACTGTTTCATAGAGTCAGCAGCTCTCATTCATGCATCCTGTCACTTCCTGGTCAAGCTATGGGTAATTAGCTCCCTGTATTCAGACTTCTGCTAACTAGAATAGAATAGAGACGCTTCAGAGCTAAATTAAACAGTAGTAATTAGTGTCTTTTGTTAGATCAGACAACACACAAGCTCTCAGGCTGCTGGCAGTGCTGTGCAGTTCTGCCATCAGATAAGACAAACAGCAGGGGAGAGCAAGCAAACAGGTCGGTAACTAGAGAAAGCCGTCAGAAGGTGATAAAGTCATTTGTAGCTCCTCAACAAAAAAAAAAATGAACAAAGCAATATATTTGGAAAACGTCTTCATCTAGTGTTCCCTACATGTTGAAAGCTAATCTATGCAGTAAGTCAACCCCTTTAACTAGACCGAAACATTGTATCTGTCTGGTCCCTTACTGGGGTTTTCTCATTACTGGCTTTTGCACACGAGCTGTTGATCTCTGTTACAGCTACAAATCCAGGGGCGAGTCTCTCCTCTCAGCAGGAGTGTCTCTCCTCCCAGGAAGCGTATCTCTCCTCACTGAAGAGTTGTGACATCATCATTCTGTGTGAACAGTGGAAGGGAGAGGTTGTAACAGCTCCTGCAATGTTCTCGTGCCTGCAGAGCTCTCAGCTCAATCCCAAGCTGCGCAAGCTCCTTGTAAGCAGAACACTTGTATTGCTGTAACCAGAACACCTTCATTGGTGTAAGCAGTTATATATACAGCCTGAACTGATGAAACAAATGTGACAAATGCACGCTGCCCCCCCCTATGTTATCAGGCAGGAAGTAGAGGGGGGGAGCAGAGGGTATAAGGCTGTGTTATATGAGGGGCAGTGTATAAAGCTGTGTTATATGGGGGCAGTGTTTAAGGCTGTGTTATATGGGGGCAGTGTATAAGGCTGTGTTATATGGTGGGAGAGTGAATTTAGCAGCTGGAGACTCAGTAATTGCCCACATACTTCACCTTAGAGCTCGGACATGAACAGAGAGAAGCTCACACAGCCTTTATTATACAGATACATCCTGCATAGAGAGCTGAGGCACCTAGTTTTACTTTTGATTTACACAGCTCAGAGGGGAGTAGGCACAGAGTGCAGGCAGCCAATTACGGCACAGAGGGCGTTTCCCATCCAGAGGGCGTGTCTGAACAGGCTGAATGACGTATTAGTCAGCCAATCACAGAAAAGGGGGTGTGGCCCGACCTCAGACTGCAGTTTTAGGTGTAGAACACACAGTTTAGCTTATATCTGCTATTCTAAATGCTTTAGATAATGCAAACTAATTAAAAAGTGCTTATTTTTACTGTTGCTAACATTAGAGATATGATCTTTGTAGCGAGAAACCCCCTTTAATCACTATGGTTGTTATATATATAACAAGACTGGCTTAGATACATGTCTCTATGTAATCTCTACCCTCTTCTCCCCGCAGTTCACTCTCTGAAGTGTTACACCTGTAACTCAGAATCTTCCAATGCCAACTGCCTGACGGCGACACAGTGCGACAGTGCGGCAACTTCTTGTATGACGGCGGTGGCATCGGGCACAGACAGTAAGTTTTTAAACAATTTTGGGTTTTCCCGGGGGGTTTTTGGGCCCCCGGGGTCCCCCCCCCTTTACTTCCAGCCGGTAACCGGGCTTCAAGACTTTCACTTAAATTTAACCCTTGTCCCCGGGAAGACTGGGTAGGTTTCCCAGCGCGGACTGGCCCCACCGGGGAACGTGGATTCTCCACTGGCCCTTGGGCCGACAAGGGGGGCCCGCGGGGTCCCCCAGCAGCCGGGGCCCCCCCCCGGGTATCATGCAGGGGGCAAGGCTGTCTTGGGGGGCGCTCTGCTTTCCCTAATTTTTCCTTGTAGGGGTAAAGGGCCCAAAGGGGCCCCAGACCTACGAGGGGTTTGGGCCCATAACACCACGCTGGGGGGTGCGCCCCTTAATCATAGAAAAACGCAGCCCGTTTGGGGGGGCTTCATAGGTAAAACCCCAAACGGGGAAGGGCCCAAAAATTTGCCCGCCGCGTTGCCCGGGGGGAAAGGAAAAGGTAGTGGAATTTTATTAAAATTTTTACCAAATGGGGGCAAATTTTTTTGGGATTTTGGTGGCAGCTACCGGCTTCATGGGGGCAATTTTTTCCTTTTTATGGGGCACTACCTTTCTAACTATGGGGCAGCTACCTGGCTACTATGGGGGGGGGGCAGTCCTTTAAAACATGGGGGGAGCATCTGGCTGCTATGGGACAGCTACCTGGGGAAAATTTGGGGCCCGCTGCCTGGGTACTATTGGGGGCAGCTACCGGCCCAAATTGGGTAGCTGCCTGGCCACTATGGGGACAGCTTTTCCTGGCACTATGGGAACCGTTACCTGGCTACTATGGGGACAGCTACTTGGGTACTATGGGGGGGGGGGCTACCTGGCTACAGGGGGGGGCAGCAACCCGGCTAAAATTGGGGCAGCACATGGGTACATTGGGGGGCCAAAACTACATGGCAAATTGGGGACAAACTACCTTGGGTACTATGGGGGGCAGCTACCGGCTACAATGGGGGAAAAACTACCGGCCTTTCTATGGGGCACTACCTGGCTACATGGGGGTAACTACCCTTTGGCTACTATGGGGAAAGCTACTTGGGTCTAAGGGGGCACTACCTGGGGTTCATGGGGCACTACCTGGCTACTTGGGGACAGCTACCTGGCTGCATGGGGACAGCTACATGGCTTCTTGGTGGCAGCTTTCTGGCTACTTACGGGAAAAGCTTTTCGGGGTACTAAGGGGGGCAGCTAACGGCTACTATGGGGACAGCGAAACCCACTACTATGGGGGCAGCTACCTCAAATATGGGGGCCCGCTAAACCCGGATACATGGGGGACAGCTACCGGCTACAGGGGGCAGCTACCTGGCACGTGGGGGAGATACCTGGCCCACTATGGGGACAGCTACCTGGCTACTATGGGACAGCTACCTGGGTTAAAGGGGGCAGCTTTTCCCGTCTACAAGGGCAACTACCTGGGGTACTATGGGGGGAGCTCCTGGCTTTCATGGGTGCAGCTACCGGGCTACATGGGGGGAGATACCTGGGTACTATGGGGGCAGCCCCCTGGCTACTAAAGGGGGCCCGCTACCCGTTCCCACCCTTTTGGGGCAACCCACCCCGGTAAATATGGGGACAGCTACCCGGCAAAATGGGGGTAAAACCTGGCTTTTATGGGACAGCTACCTGGGGTACTAAGCACAGCTACCTGGCACATGGGGGCAGGGTACCTGGGGTACTAGGGTTCCCGCAACCTTTCACATGGGGGGGTAACTACCTTGCTTTCTATGGGGACAGCTACCGGCTTTCTATGGGACAGCTACCCTGGCTACTTGGGCGGGCAGCTATCGGGGTACTATGGGGGCAACTTTCCTTTGGGTAATATGGGGACAGCTACCTTTTTTAATTTAGGATAGCCGGCCCGGCTACTATGGGGAAAAAGGGTACCTGGCTACTATGGGGGAAAAGCTACTTGGGTTTCCCAGGGGGGAGCTGCCTGGCTACAAAGGGGGAGCTACCTGGGTACATGGGGACAGTTTAAACCCGGCCTTTCCGTTGGGGGAAAACTACCTTGGGTACTTTGGGGAACACCCTTTTAAAAAAACCCGGCTACATAGGGGCTAACCCCCGTTGGGTACATGGGGGGCAAACTAACCCGGCTAAATTGGGGGAGCTTCCGGCTACATGGGGGCAAAATACCTGGCTCCAAAGGGGGCAACTACCTGGCTAAATGTGGGGGGCAGCTACCTGCTACTGTTGGGGGCAGCACCTGAAATATGTAAAGGGGGTAACTCTCTGGCTACCTAAAGGGGGACTACCTGGCCACATGGAGGTTTAAAAGACCTGGCTATATGGGGGCAAACCCACTTGGTAAAATGGGGGGCAACAACCTGGCCCACATGGGACAAATAAACCTTTGGTTTACATGGGGACAACTACCGGCTACTAAAGGGGGCAGCTACCTGGCCCCTTTCCCATGGGGGCAGCTAAATTTTCTACTTGGGGGCAAACTTAAACCTGGCTACTATGGGGACAGCTGCCGGGGGACTATGGGGAAAAGCAAACCCGGGGTACCATTGGGGTGCTGCCTGGCCACTATGGGGGACAGCTACCTGGCTACATGTGGGGAGAACCTGGCAAATATGGGGACAGCTTTCCCTTTGGGTACAATCGGACAAACCCACCTGGCTTTCTACGGGGACAGCTACCCCGTCTACATGGGGGGGAACTACCTCAAATATGGGACACACCTGGCAAAATGGGGGACAACCTGCTAACATTTTTGGGGAATACCCGGCACTAGGGGAAAGCTACCGGGTACTATGGGGGCAGCTACCTGGCTACTACGGGGGGCACTACCCGTCACATAGGGCCCAAATACCCCGGGTACTATGGGGACAGCACCTAGCTACATTTTGGGGGGAAAAAAAAACCCGGCTACTATGGGACAGTACCTGGCACTAAGGGCACACTCCTGGCTACAAAGGGGGCAAACTACCTGCTACTATTTTGGGGCACTAAACCCGGCACAAGGGGGGGGAACTACCCCGGTTTCCCATTTGGGGAAAAAACCTGGGTACTATGGGACAGCTTCCTGGGCTACTTTGGGGCAGCTATCTGGGGTACTATTTGGGCAGCTACCTTGGCCCACTATGGGGAAACTACCTGGGGTATTTAAAGGGGGAAAAGCCCACCGGTAAAAAATTAGGATAGCTTTCCCCTTGGCTAAAATATGGGGACAGCTACCTGGGGCCCCAAATAAAAGGGAAAAAGCTTTCTTTTGGCTACTATTTTGGACCCGCAAATTGGCCACCATTGGGGGGAACCCACCGGGTAAAAAGGGGCAGCTACCTTCTAACATGGACCCGTTACCTTTGGGACTGGTGGGGACAGCTACCTGCCTTTCTTGGGGAAAACTACCGGCACATAGGAGCTAACTCCCCCGGCACATGGGGGGAAACTAAACCCCTTAAACTACTTTGGGGGGAGCTTCCTGGCTACAGGGGACAACTACCTGCTACATTGGGGGGGCAAACTACCGGCCCAACCCGATTGGGGGCACTACCTGGCACTGGGGGAAAAACTACCTGCCCATTTTAGGGGTAAAATCCCTGGGCTACAAGTGCAAGCTACCTGGCTACATGGAAGGGAAACGACCTCAAAAGTGGCAGGGTACTTGGCTACATGGGGAAAAATTTCCTGGGTACATGGGGGCGATACCTGGTTTACATTGGGGGAAAAATACCTTGGGGTACTATGGGGAAAAGCTACCTTGGGGTACTATGGGGCAGTACTTGGGGTACCCTTGGGGGAAAGGGTATGTGGGCCCACAAAGGGGACAGCTACCTGGCCCCACTAGGGGTAAGCCCGCCTTGGGTACTTTTGGGGACAGCAACCTGGCTAAACCCTTTGGGGGAAAACTTCCTTTGGGGCCAATTTTGGGGACAGCAACCCCCGGCTAAATTTTTGGGGCAGATACCTGGGCCCACTATGGGAAAAGCTACCTGGCACATCGGGACCCGCTACCTGGCTACTTACTGGGGCAGCTACCCGTCCCCCACTTTGGGGCAACTACCTGGGTTTCTATGGGACAGCTTCCCTGGCACTACGGGGAAAACTACTTTTCTTTCTAGGGGAACAGCTACCGGCTAAATACGGGGACACTAAACCCCCCTACTATGGGGGCAACTACCCGGGTACTATGGGGGCAGTTTTTCCGGGTTTCTACGGGAAAGCTACTTTTCTACTATGGGGCAGTACCAACCTGGGTACATATGGGCAGCAAACCCGGCCCACATGGGGGCAAAACTACCTGGCAAATTTGGGACAGCTACCTGGCTACAAAATGGCCCTTTTAAACCCCTTGGTTTCATGGGGGCAGCTACCTGGCTACAGGGGGGGCTAACTAAACCCGGCACATGGGGGATATTCCTTTGGGTACAGGGGACAACTACCTGGCTACAAGGGGGCAAATACCCCGGTTACAAAGGGGATAAAATACCTCACTTTGTGGCCCGCTACCTGGCCCACTATTTGGGGGGAAACTACCTGGCTACTTTTGGGGACAGCTTCCTGGTTTCTAGGGGGCAACTGCCGGCTACTATGGGGGGCCCTACCCCGGCTACATTTGGGAAAAATTACCTGCACTTTGGGGGCCCGCCCACCTGGCTACAAGGGGGCGCTAAACCTGGCTACTATGGGACGCACAGGGGGTACTATTTGGGGAAAATTCCTACCCTATGGGGGAAAAGCTACCTTGGGCTAAAAATGGGGACAGTTTAAACCCGGCTTTCACCGGGGGCAGTTTTCCGGGCTAAAATGGGGGCAAAAACCCCCGGTTTCATGGGGGACAACACCTGGCTAAAATGGGGGCAACTACCTGGGATTGGGGAAATTAAATACCCCGAAAAAATGGAGGGGAAACTACTTTCTAAATGGGGGGCAAAGGGTTTCCTGCTAAATGGGGAAAATACCTGCTAAAAAAAGGGGGGGGGAAACTTTTTGTTTCCAATAAATTTCCCCGAGGGCCAAAAGAGAAAAGCACCAAAACAGAGGAATAACATAAGGGGGGGTAAAGCTTTTTATAAAAAATCATCCAAAATAAGGGTCTCATTCAAACCCTTTTGGGATGGACTTTTTTCCAATCTAACATCCCAAAACTGTTTCCCCCTTTCTTAACAACCTTTTTTTCCCACCCCCTTTTTCTCTGAATTCCCAAAAGTCGGCCGTTTAAACAACCCCAATTGGGAAAATTTCCCAATCAAATTAACCTCTAAAGGTTAAAAAAAGGCCAAAACCCAATCCTCTGATTTTTTGAACAAAAAAGGGGAGGTGGGAAAATTTTAAATGTGATTTAAATAGTAAAATTTCTTAATACTATTTGCCACTCCAAATTTATGAGAAACCTGGATGGATGGGACTTTTTTTGAAGGGCCCACCCCAATGAAAGCCATTATAACAGTATTTCCCCCCCGAGGAAAACCCCTTGGGAACTATTTGGGGAGAAACCCCGTCGGGATTTTTAAAAGGGATTAAGATTTAACGGATAAATTTAATTTTTTAAAAAAATAAGTTTTTTGGGTTTTGGATTTTCCCTTTAACATATTTTTCATCTAATTATTTATTAAGGATTGGAAAATTTCTGATAATTTTTTTCCTACAAATTTGAAATAATTTGGGCAAATAGGGTAGCCACCTTTGGGTGGGGGGCCCTCCTTTTTGAGGCGATGTCCCGGAGAAAAAACGAGATAGGGTCAATTAAGGGGGCCATTTAATATTACCCTAAGTGGGGGGCAGGGGGCAAGGGGTAAAAATTGGAATCCCCCCCCCCTTTAGTTGTTAATATATATATAATTTTAAAATGGCCCCCGGAAAACCTTTATTTTTCTTTTTGTAACTTTTTTTTGGGTTCTTTTGCTGTAGTAAAAAAATTTTATCTTAAATGGGGTTTTTGTTTTAAAAATAATTATTAAAAGTTATAATTTTTTTTTAAAAAGGGCCCTTGGGTTTAAGTTTGTTTTTTGAACTGCTAATTGGGGGGCAGCATCTGGCCCCTTTGGGGACAGCTATTGGGGAAAATATGGGGACAGCTGCCCTGGCACTATGGGGACCCCTTTCCTGGCCCACAGGGACAAACTACCTGGCCCGGCAGGGGGCAGCTTCCCGCTTTCTTGGGGGCAGCTTTCTGGAAATAGGGGGCAGCTACCTGGCTACATGGGATAACCCACCTGGCAAATTAGGGGGATTACTACCCCAAAAGGGAAGGGAAAAATACTTGCTAAATGAGGGAAAACTCCCTGCTAAATGGGGGGCAAGCTACCCTAAAGGGGGCAAGCTACCTGGGTACTAAAGGGACAGCTACCCGGCTACATGGGGGGGAGCTACCCGGCCTACATGGGGGTAGCTACCTGCCCCCCTATGGGGACAGGGTTACCCCGGCTACTGGGGACCCGCTAACCCCCCGGCAAATTTTGGGGAAAAAACCACCTGGCCCATGTTTGGGGGCAGCTACCGGGGTTTATAGGGGGGCTAACTCCCCCCCTACATGGGGGGCAGCTACCTGGCTACATGAGGGAAAACCACCTGGCTAACTACCGGCACTAGGGGCAGCTACCCTGGCTAAAAGGGGGAAAAAGCTTTCCGGGTTTACTATGGGGGCAACTAAACCCGGCTACATGGGGCAAACTACCTTGGGAAAATGGGGCAGTACCTGGCTACATGGGGATAACTACCTGCAAATGGGGAAAACAAACCCGCTAAATGGGGGGGGAAAAATACCCGCTAAATTGGGGGGCAAGGGTCCGCTAAAAAAGGGGGAAAACTACCTTTCTACCCTGGGGGGCAGCTACCCGGCAAACCCGGGGGGAAACAATTTTGATGCAAACCCACCTAAACTACCTGGGGGCCCACCGCCCCACTCCTGATAGACATCAGCCACATGCTTTAAATTTGTGTTTCTTAAACTTTAATTGGTTTCCCCTCTTTACTGTGTCGTACGAAGGTTTTTTTAAATTTTTTTCTTTAAAAAAATGGTCAGGAGGGCGGAGTCCGGGGGGGGGGTTTATTTTAAAAAAAGGGTTTTTTTGGTTTTTTTTTCAGGGTATTTTTTTTTAAAATTTTCCGGGGTTTTGGAATAGAGGGGGTCTGACAAACTCTTATTACTAGCCCCGAGGCTTGGTGTCAGGGCCGGTGTTTTTCTGTCACCACCCAAGGGCCGGGAACCCCCCAACCCAGGCAAATAAAAGAGAACTTCTTTAAAAAAACCTTTATTACTAACACTAATTAAAAGGTAAAAAAAACAAACTGACACAACACAAAAAAAACACTGGTTTTTTAAATAAACTCCACCGACCCCCCACAAAACCCTTGTATCAAAGAAATGGATCCCAAAAACTGGTTCAAAAAAAATCCACTTTGGGTTTTAAAAACTGGGGGGAAACGGGAGGAAAAACAGAAAAAAACTACACAAACAAAAAGGGGAAGGTTCTGAACTCCCACCACCAAAAACCATCTTTATGGGCCCCGGGAGATCTTTCCCCGGTCAAGGGGAAGGGGGTTCGGACCCACAAAATTATTCGAGGGAAAAACAGGTTTGGGGCCGGTAGCACAATCTCCCCGGGGGGTTTGTCCTCGGTTTCCCCCCGGAGGGGCCTCTAATTTTTAAAGCTATACTTGCTCTTCCCCCCCTTTTGGGGAAATTTTGTACAAAGTTTGGGGGAAAATAAAAAGTTGCAAAAAAATTTAAGATTCTAAAGATATTTTTTGTCCAAATCTTTCCCGGGAGGAGTTTTGTCCGGGAAGTCAGCATGGGGGTGTGGATCGGATGGAAAGAAAAGGGGAAAGTGAACAAGTCCCTAAGAGACAAAGCACCCGGGGTCAAATAAAAAAAACTGGGAAAATTTAAACAAAATAATGTGTGCAAAGGGAATGGTTTTTTAATTTAGTTTAAAGGGGGTGGGGTTTTGGGGATTTAGTCATTATAAGGTGTTTTTATGTGGGCAAGGTGGGGGGGTATTAACGTCACTATTGGGGTGATATGTGGGTCATTGTGGGGTGGGGGGATAAAAAATTTTAGTCACAAAGTGGTTTGGGGTTTTGGGTTCCCTGGTGTTGGGGGATACCTTTTAGTTTACTATGTTTTGAGGATAGTGGGCATGGTGTTTTTGGGGGTAATTCATCCTGTGGTAAAGATAAGTGGTCAAGTGGGGGGTATTCTTCCCGTCACAATGTGGTAAAGATATGGGGTTCCCTGGGTGGGGGTAAACTTCATCACTATGTTTTTAGATATTGGGTCATGGTTTTTGGGATAATTCTTTTTCTGCTTTAAGGGTTTTGGGGCATGGTGTTGGGGGGATACTTCAGTCACTATTTTGGTAATATTTGTTGGGCATTTTGGTGTGGGGTATACTTCAGTCCCCCATGTGGTAATGATTTTTGGGTCATGGGTGTGGTGTATTTTTCAATCACTATGTGGGGTGAAATGTTTTTCATGGTGTGGGGGTATACTTCAGTCCCCTAAGTTGGGTGTGAATGTTTAACCCCAGGGTGGGGGTTTCTTTTAGTCACTATTTTTGGGTTTTATATGGGGGTTTATGGGTGGGGGGGTAAAACTTCATTTTTAACCCATGTGGGTTTTGATATGTGGTCATGGTGTGGGGTAAAAATTCATCACCTAAAATTTTTTTGTGATATGTGGTCATGGGGTTTTGGGGGGTAAGTTTTATCAACTATGTGGGAATAATTTGTGATCCCTGGGTGGTGGTATAAATTCAGTCACTATGTGGTTTTTGGGTATGGTCCTGGGTTTTGGGGGGGAAACTTCCCAAAACATA
Source organism: Phyllomedusa bahiana (assembly GCA_025379985.1). Lineage (NCBI taxonomy): Eukaryota > Metazoa > Chordata > Amphibia > Anura > Hylidae > Phyllomedusa > Phyllomedusa bahiana. The sequence goes on from JAODAL010015250.1 coordinate 32,919, forward strand.
ATTGGATTTAAATTGATCCCTAGGGGGGGGTAACTTTTAGTCACTAATGTGGTTTTTGATATGTTATCATGGTTGGGGGGATACTTCCCTTAAATATGTGGTTTGATAAATAAACATGGTGGTTGGGGGGTTTAATTCTGTACTATGTGGGGGGTGAAAATTTTTTCATGGTGTTGGGGGGATATTTTTTTCACATGTGGGGGTTAAAAAAAATGGGGCCTTTGGTTTTTGGGGGAAATAAATTTAAATTTACTAAAGTTTGGGGGGTGAAAAGTGGTCCAAAGTGTGGGGGTTTTAAATTCAGCACTAGTTTGGGTGATTTGTGGGCATAGTGTGGGGGTAAAAACTTTCGGGGGGTTTACTTGGGTTTATTTAATAATTTTTTCCAAAAAAGGTGTGGGGTATACCCTTCAGTCCCCTTTTTGTTTTTGGGTGAAAATTTTGGGGGCGATGGTGGGGGGTATAATTCCCTTTACTTTAGGGAATATATTTTTGGCATTGGTTTTAAGGGGGATTTTAAAACAAACACTATGAGGTTTTTTGTTTTGGGGGTCCAAAAAGGGTTTTTAGGGGGAAAACTTTATCCCCTATTTTTGGGAATGAAAATTTTGGTTCAAGGGGGTTGGGGGGGTATTTCTTCAGTTCCCCTATGTGTCTTATAAAGGTATTATTTCAGTTCCCCTAAGTTTGGGTTGTTTATATGTTGGTCTAGCGGGAGGGAATAAATTTAAAAAATCACTATTAGGTTTTTTGATATGTGTCCCAAAGTGTGGGGGTAAAAACTTCACTCCTTTGAGGGTTTTGGGAAAAGTGGTCATGGTGGAGGGGGATACTTTATCACTAAGTGGGAATGAAAATTTGGGCATTTTGTAGGGGTATACTTTTGTCAATATGTGGTTTTTTGATATTGATTTCATGGTGTGGGGGTAAACTTCAGGGCACTAAGTGGTCTTAATAGGTATTAATTTTAGGCCCTATGTGGTTTGTTGAAAAATTTTTGGTCAGGGGGTGGGGGTAAACTTCAATCACTATGGGTGGTTAAAAATTGGGTCATGGGGGTTTTTTGGGTATTTCTTAGTTTTACTATGTGGGTTGTTTATATGTGGTTTTAAATGGGAGGGGGTAAAAATTTCAGTCCCCCCTATGTTTTGGAAAATTAATATAAGGTCATGGGGTGGGGGTATTAAACCCTTTTAATTTACTATGTGGTGGTTTATATTGGTCAAGGGGGGGGGTAAAACTTCCCGTCACTAAAGTGGGGGGATATTGTCAAAGGTTAGGGGTAAAACTTCAGTCAATATGTTTTTTTAAAGGGGTGAAAGGGGGGTAAATTTCAAGGGCACCCCCGGGGGTAATTTAAATTTGGGTCATGGATGTGGGGGTAAACTTCAGTTTATTTATGTGGTTGGAAAAAATTGGTGGGGCATGGGGTTGGGGGGATAATTCAGTCACTTTGTGGTTGGGGATAAATTTGGCAAAAATGTGGGGGGATAAATTTAAACACTATGTGGGAATGAAAATTTTTCATTGGGTGGGGGGGGGTTTTACTTTTGTTTACCAAGTGGGTTTTTGATTTTGTTGGGCATTGGTGGGGGGTATACTTCAGTCCCCTAAGTGTTTGGGGATATGTGGTCATGGTGTGTGGTATACTTCAGTCACATGTGGTTGTGAAAAAGGGGGGAAGGTTAAAGGGGGAAAACTTCAGTCACATGTTTTGAATGTGGGGCATTGGGGTTTTTTAAAACTTCAGTCCAAATAGTGGTGGGTGAAAATTTGGGCATGGGTTGGGGGTATAAAATTCAGTTTTCCCATGTGGTTTTTTTATTGTTTTCATTGGTGGGGGGTTAACTTTTATTAAAATATGTGGTGTTGATGTTGGGATTTTTTTCTTACTAAAATTTTTGGGTTTAAAATTTTGGGCCCCGGGGTTCTGGGGTTTTGTAAAGGGTTAAATTTGGGGAAAAGTGAAATATGATTTTTCACATCGCCCGGGGAAAATGAAGCAAGAAATGGGCGGGCACCCCGGGACAAAATGGCGGAGAAAACCCCAGGCAAAGTGGGGGCCCCCAAGGGCAACCCCCTCTGGGGGGCCCCCGGCACCCCTTTGTCCCCAAAACCTTTGGGTTTTCGGGGGCCCCCGAAATTTGCACATGACCCCGCGCCGCCAGTTTCCAAACACAATTTTTGTATAAATCGCACCCACTTTTCCCCAGTTTTTTATCCCCAATTTGGTTTTCTCCTGTGCAGCCGGATACTCGTTGACCAGCATCATCAAGCGGTGCGTGCCCTCCTGCACCCCACGCACCTTTGTCGGCGGATTCACTGTCACCTGCTGCAGCTCTGACCTGTGCAACAAGAGCGGCGGCGTCAGCATCAAGTCCAGCTGTGCCGCCATCATCCTGGCGCTGGGATCCATCCTGGACAATCCTGGGGGGGCTCAGTGTTTTTAACCTCAGACACCGTGTAATATGTGCAAATAAAACCAGCATTCATCATTGTTTCTATGGTCATAATATCTCTGCTTGCTTTCATTGACGCATCATTTTTATCATTGCTCTATGGTCATAATATATTTTGCTTGCTGTCAGTGATGCATCATTTTATCATTGTTCTATGACCATAATATACCTGCATGCTCTCAGTGACGCATCATTCATCCATTGTTCTATGGCCATAATAATCTCTGCTTGCTGTCGTGAAGCATCATTCATCATTGTCTATGGCCCATAATATATCTGCTTGGCTGTCATTTACGCACATTCATTTATGTTTTATGGCCATAATATATCTGCTTGTCCCGTCAGTGGATGCATCATTTATCATTGTTCTATGGCCATAATATATCCCGCTTGCTGTCAGTGACGCAATCATTCATCATTGTTTCAATGGGCCATAATATCTCTGTTTTGCCTGTCAGTGAATGCATCATTCATCATGTTTTCTATGGCCATAAAAATATCTGCTTGCTTTTCAGTGACGCATCATTCATCATTGTTCTATGGCCATAATATATCTGCTTCTGTCAGTGTCGCATCATTCATCATTGTTTTATGGTCATAATAATCTCTTGCTGTCGTGACGCATCATCATCATTGTTCTATGCCATAATATATCTGCTTGCTGTCAGTGATGCATCATTCATCATTGTTCTATGGTCATAATATATTTGCTTGCTGTCAGTGACGCTTCATTCATCATTGCTCTATGGTCATAATATCTCTGCTTGCTGTCAGTGACACATCATTCATCATTGTTCTATGGTCATAATATATCTGCTTGCTGTCAGTGACGCATCATTCATCATTGTTCTATGGTCATAATATATTTGCTTGCTGTCAGTGACGTATCATTCATCATCATTGTTCTATGGCCATAATATCTCTGCTTGCTGTCAGTGAATAAACATGTATTTTTTTCACCTCTATAGACTGAAAATCTCACCTGGCCTGATAATTCTAACTGCTAATGGTTTGTTTACATGGGTATTGTGATAAATGGGACTATTATTTCCTTTCCTGTATTTGGTGGTTGGGGCCCATCTTACTTGTTATGGGGCCCTATGGACTCTGGTTATGTCCTTGGGCCCAATCATCATTTCCTTTTAGGTGGAGGCCTGCCCATAAGCTGGCGGTGGAGAAGATGCAGGCAGGGGCCATTGTCAGCGGCCTTTGTAGCGTGAAGAAGATGAGGATAAGACAGACTGAAACAGAGAAGAGAGCAAATCGAATATTGGAGATTGTCACTTAGGTCGGGGTTACACTTCCTTAATCACTACTTTAGAGGTATCTTTTAGGATACCATGAAGAAAGGAACCGCAACACTTCCTTATAGGTGGCTGTCTGCCCATCAGCCGGCAGTGGAGCAGAGGCAGGCAGGAGCCATTGTCAGTAAATTGGGGTAGGGACAGACTGAAATGTAGAGGCAAGAATATCGAGAGGAGATTGTCACTTAGGTTGGGTTTACACTTCCTTACTTAGTATCTAAAATATACGCCACAGACTGTCCCAATCCTATCCAGGCAGAGCACCCGTCCCGAAAGGAAAGACCCTACCCCTCGGCGGCTGACCCTAACAAAATAAATCACGGTCCAAACTGATAATGACCATTAAAGATTTTTAAATCCCAACGCGTTTCCCCAATATCAGGTTCATCAGGGGATGATGCAAAAACCTACTACTCAGGTGCGGTAGTACCAAAGAATGATGGCATGATGGTGCCATGATTTTATTGCATATCGATTAAAAATGTATTGTTTTAAGGGAATTTTTTTTATTTTTTCTGTGAGACGATAATTATTAGATTCCTGCTATCTATTGTTCTGTGCGCAATTGACGCTTCCTTACTCAGTATTTTGGAGGTATCTTTTAGGATACCATGAAAAATGGGACCGTAACACTTCCTGATAAAAAGTTGTCTGCCCATAAGCTGGTGGTGGAGCAGAGGCAGGCAGGAGCCATTGTCAGTATATTGGGATAGGGATAGACTGAAATGCAGAGGCAAGAATATCTAGAGGAGATTGTCACTTAGGCCGGGTTTACACTTCCTTCCTCAGTACCTTAGAGGTACCTTTTAGGATATCATGAAAAAAGGAACCGTGACATTTCCTTATAGGTAGTTGTCTGCCCATAAGCCGGCAGTGGAGCAGAGGCAGGCAGGAGCCATTTTGAGTATATTGGGATAGGGACAGACTGAAATGTAGAGGCAATAATATCTAGAGGATATTTTCATTTAGGCCGGGTTTAGACTTCCTTACTCTGTACATTGGATGTATCTTTTAGAATATCGTAAAAAAAAAACACAACATTTCTTTATACGCGGTTGTCTGTCCATGAGTCGGCGGTGAAGCAGAGGCAGGCATGTGCCATTTTCAGTGGTCTGAGTAGAGTAGATAGGAATAGAGACAGACTGAAATGGAAAGGAGACAATAAAAAGAGGAGATCTTCAATTAGGTGGGGTTCACTATTCATTAAATTGGACGTATCTGTTAGGATACCATGAAAAAACATACTGCAATGAAGCCGTGGCCGACACAGAGACATCAATAGCACAAAGAAAGTGCTGCTTAGACTCTGTTTGTTGAACATACACTCAAATTAGTAGTTCCTGCTTTTGTATCATGCTCAAAAATCATATACTGCTGGGAAACAGGTATACGGATACATCCGATGTAGTGAATAAGGGACTGTGAACCTAATCTAAGTGACAATATCCTCTCAAGATTCTCTCCTCTAGGTTTTAGTCTGTCTCTTTCCCTCTCTTCTTTCCTCTGTGCAGACCCAGTGACAATGTCCCCAGCCTGCCTCTGCTCCACCGCCAGCTTAAGGGCAAATGACCATCTATAGAAATGTCATGTTTTCCTGGCATCCTAAAAGATGCCTCCAATGTAGTGATCAAGGAAGTGTGAACCCGGCCTAAGTCAAGATCTCTCCATACTCTTTCCTCTACGTTTCGGTCTGTCCCTACCCACTTCACTCTATTCAGACCGGATTGAGATACAATAGTTCGGAGTACACACCTGAGAGGAAATAGGTGCTCAGTGAGTGAGTCCACACGATGGTGGCCCCATGTAACTGGAGATGATAAATCCTCGGCGCATAACTCAGACAAAGAAACAAAAGGAATAAAATAATAGAGTCCATAAAGAAGGATATCATAAAGGAGTAAATGTGTAACAAATTTCCTGATACTTAGGCTTTTATTGGTATGATTCAGTCTGCTGGCCCAGCAACCTTTGGCAGGGTGTGGTTAATCTTGAACCCTTATCCAAGTTGTGGAAATATGGTCCAACGTTTTGCCCTGGTTTTGTTGAGCAGTAGAGCGGTGTACCAGAGGTCATAAGGTGAAGATCCAGGGTAAGACGGTGTTGACTCACAGGACTCCCTATAATGTTGTAAAGGTTCCCTGCTCAAAATGTCCTCTATAGAGACCGGTGTAGATAGTCAATTTCACCATAGACAACATTTTGGTTCTCCCGAGCCTTTATCAAGTACATATACTGGTTAATGGAGGATACGTACCTGTAGCAGAATCTCTGTAATAAAGTCTACTCAGACCACGGATGGTGGCCCCTGCCTGCCTCTGCTCCACTGCCGGCTTAGGGCAGACAACCATCTATAAGAAAAGGTTGTGGTTCCTTTTTTTAATGGTTACCCCGACAGATACCTCCGACATAGTAAATAAGGAATTCTAAATCCAGCCTAACGTGGGAAGATACAGTCTGTGAGCCAGTTACAGCCAGTCACCAGGTCCAGGGTGATGATAGTACTGGGAGCTTCTAGGTTTCTAGGTTATGACCATGCTTGAATTGGCACCAAGGAAAGAAAGTGTAACCTCTAGAGGGCTCCTGAACAAGGCAGATCTGGGAGAAAGACAGAGAAAGATAGGAAGAAATCAAGAGGCAGAGTGCAAGACTCATGTGCAGTAGCTGTAGTGTAGGTCCAAAGTACCAACTCTACTGGTAGACCCCAAGAATCGCCTCCACTTGTAGTCCCCAAGAACCAACTCTACTGGTGGGCCCCAAGAATCAACTCTCATGGTGGGGCCCAATAAACCACTCCACTGGTGAGTCCCAAGAGTCAACTACATTGGTGGTCCCCAAGAATTGCCTACACTTGTAGTTTCCAAAAATCACCTCCACTGGTGAGCCCCAAGAACTAATTCTACTGGTGGACCCCAAGAGTCAATTCCACTGATCAGACACAAGAACCAACTTCATTGTTAGACCCCAGGCACCCCAGTCTGACCTTGTTGACCACATAAAGTAAACACATAACTTATTATCTACCATTGGATTTACAAGATCAGCCAAAAAAGGGGCTGGTCAGCCTCCAGGCTTTCAGATTGAATCTCTCCAGGTCTTGGCAGATGTTACAAATGTGAATTCTCTGGCCATTTCTTACTTACCAGCTCACTAGATCAGATGAGGCTGTTGTTATACTATCAGCTGACCTTGACCTTGTTGGACTATCAGCTGACCTTGCAGCACATATTAGCTTTAGTATGTAGGAGTGGTTGATTGCTGGCCTTTATAAAGCTGAGGTTCACTTTGTGGTTGGTTGCTGTCTATGCTGGTAGGTGAGACATTCTGTCTTGTGAGTTTTTTTAATTCAGTCCTGTTTTGGTTACTTATCTGTTCCCAGTTATTGAACCATGTTTGTCCTTATTCTTCTGTTGCTTCTGTTTTACCCTGTGTCAGTCTTGCAGTATGTATTCTATTCCTGAGTTCTTGTTGGTAGTTTTGAACTATTTATGTAAAGTCAGCTTAGTGAGAGACATTGTTAGGGATATTGTCAGTGGTAGAATAGGGCTAGGGGTGCCTGATGTTAGGGTCAGCTTTAGGGACAGGTTAGGATGAGATTAATGAGGGACATTGGTAGGGATATTGTCAGGTGTAGGATAGGGCCAGGGGGCTTGATTTTAAAGGGCCCAGCTTTAGGACAGGTTAGGGTCAGCTTGGAGGGACTTTGGGTAGGGAAAATTGGGGGGGTTTGGGGAAAAGGGCCGGGGGGTGTCTGATGTTAGGGTCATCTTTAGGGACAGATTAGGGTCAGATTAGTGAGGGACATTGGTATGGATATTGTCAGGGGTGGGATAGAGCCTGGGGTGTCTGATGTTAGGGTCACATTTAGGGCCCGGTTTAAGGGTTTAACCTTAAGTGGGGACTTTGGGGGGATTTTTTTTCAGGGGTAGAATGGGGCCAGGGGTTTTCTGATTTTAAAGGGTCAAGTTTTTGGGGACGGGTTTTAGGGTTGCTTAGTGAGGGACTTTGGGAAAAAGGGATATTGTCGGGGTTTAAAATTTGGGCCCAAAAGGGTTGGGGGTTTTACGTTAGGGTCAGCCTTAGGGACAAGCTAGGGACCGTGTTAGGGAAAGTATGTTTGGGTCAGCAGTTTTTGGTGTCTTGCTTCTGGCTTTAAGTCAATTATGTTTTAGTCTCCATTTGAGCCCTTGCTGTCCATCGCCCATTGGTAAGTCTCTACAATAAAACTTTGATGCACTTTTCATATTGCTTGAATGTGATTACTGGTTGGCTTTATTTCTGCTGTAAGTTTTGTTGCCATTCCGGGCCTGAAAAGCTGTGATACGCAAGTTGGGTTTGTTCACACGGCTTAACTGCGGGACGAAATTTTAGCCCCACAATTACGCCGGGGTGGACGGGGGGGGGAGGAGGGTGGGGGGGGGGGGGGGGCTGGCACTTCCCCGGCCCATAGATTTTCTGAACCACCCGGCGGTTTACGCGCGGGAAATTCCCCCATGTCACTTATCTCCCCTCGCAAACGTATTCGCCGGGCGGGGAGAGGAACGTAATCCATAGTTCCCCCTATGAAAACTGGGGGATTACAGTAATAAAATGGCCTTTTTCAGTACGTATTTGCGCATTTCACGCTTAATTACGGACCAAAATACGGCCCTTTTTTAAGCCGTTTTTAACAGGGGCCCTTTAAAGCAAACGTTAACTATCAGGTTCTGCACCTGAAGAAATTTCCAATAATGGCCCTGAAACATCTACACGAGTTGGGAGAACCATGACCTCTTTGATTGGAACCGTGCAATGGCCATAACCATGGTCCAACATACTACACAGGGTTTATACCCAAATATTCTGTGTGACTCCATTTCATTCTATTTATATACACTGTTCTACTACTCTACATACACTGCTGTAGATATTGCTTTTCTACTTGTCTTGAATTCTAAAGTTCACTTCCCCGACCCAAAGCTAGCTATCATGAAACAAAAATAGAGAGATTTTGGGGAAAAAAAAATCACAACCTTTTTTAAGCCCCAAAAATTTAAAATTTTTTTAAAAAGGGGTTTTCCCCTTTTTCAAAGTTTTATAGGGGGGGCAAAGAATGAAATATTTTTCTGCTTTGCTCTGTCCCCCTTCCTGGTCAAACTGTCTGTTTTAGCATATGAGCTCTGTGTAATTTAGATTCTGCTAATTAAAATAAATTTCCCTGCTTCAGACCAGGGAAATTCTGAGTTAAAATAAACAGCAATAATTTACTGGCTTTTGTCTGAAAGATCAGAAACAAAAAAGCTCCCCACTGTCTGGGGTTTTTGTGCTGCCCCGACCTGTGTTTAAAGAATCACTCCCCCTTCTACAGATAGAACAAGCAGCAGGGGGGGGGGGGGGGGAAAGAAAACCCGGTCCGGGGCCCTTTGGGGACCCAGAGAGAGTACAGAAAGGTTTATAAAAAACCTTTTTAAATTCCCCTTTAAAAAAAAAAAATGAAAACGCAATATATTTGGAAAAAGTCTTCATTTAGGGCCCATGTATGAATCCCGCCGGGTCGGGGCGCACCTTTCCGCCCCGGGTTTTTTAGCGGAATCTGCGCCTGATTTATGTGGGGCCCCGGGGGGGGCGCTCATAATACAAAGTTTAAAAACCGCCGCGCCCCGGGCCCGTTTTTAGGCGGGAGTGCGGGTCCGAGGCGCAGTGCGGCCTGCACCCAGGTTTGGCGCCGGGGGTAGTGCGGTCATACAAAGCGGGGAAAAGTCCCCCCCCACCTTGGGCCCGTGTGTAAAGGGGCAGTGCGGGGGGGCCGGGCGCAGTGCGGCGCTCGCCTATTTTCGCCGCCGGGGGTAGTGTGGTCATACATGCGGGGGAAAAGTTTCCCCGCGGGCCCCGCCCCGTGTTTTGGGGGACAGTGCGGGGACATGGGGGCCCGTTTGGGACTTAGGGGGCCGGCGGGGGCTTTCCGAAAAAACAGGTTTTCCCAAGCAGATAGGCTTTAAACAGCGAAGGAAAAACATTCCCCAAAGTCGGTTCGGAGTATGAAACAAAAATTTGCCTTTAAAAGGGTTCACCTTCTCAGGAAAAAGGCTGAAAACCTTTAAAAAAAAAAAATACATTAAAAAAAAAAATTTACTTTCCCAAAAACCCAAATTCCCAAAAATTAAAGATATTGGAAATTGCCGGGAAATACAGTAAAATTTAAATTCAGAAAGCTATTCTTTATTGGTCGGGATAAACCGGCCCAAACAGGGGGAAAAGGGGGCAGTGGAAAAAATTTTAAAAACCCATGGGGAAAGTTTAGACCCAAATTTGAATCCCCCGGCGGGTAGTTCAAAAAAACAGTAAAAATGCTGGGAAAAAAAGCTTTATTTGGTTTTAAACTAACCCGGGGGGGTTGGCTACTCAGCCCAAACAGAATAGGAAACGACAGAGACCCATTCAAACCTATGGGAGGGAAAATTGACCAATCAAATAGGAGCGACAAAAACCCATTTAGTCCCATGGAGAAGTTTAAAACCCAATTTAGAATCACGGGGGGATAAATTTAAAATACAGTAAAAGACAGAAAAGAGCTGATTTGGGTGAGCTAGCGGGGGGGTTGGCTTTTCCCAGCCAATCAGAGCGCGAGCTACTTCTCCCAATTTTGTCTAAAGGAGAGGGGGGCGCTCTGAAATCTCGGGGGGCTCGCGCTGTGCGGCATGAAATATTTTAATTTAAAAAAAACCCTTTTTTTTAAGTGTTTAAAAAATTCTCAATAAAAGCAGAAAACCCCTTTTTTACAAAAAAAGAGTTAAAAAAACCCCAACAACCGGTTTGTCCCCGGAGGGCCGGGCCCCACATAGGGAATTGCAATAGAGGGGAAATTTCCCGGGAAAAAAACAGTAATTTTAAAAATTTTTTAAACTATTCTCATTGGGCGGCAAAACCAGCCAATCAGAATAGGAGCGACAATGTCCCATTATAACCTATGGAGGAGAATTGACCAATCAGAATAGGGCGAAAAATGTCCCATTATATCCCCATGGAGAAAAAAATTGGGCCCCCCAAAAAAGGGGGCGACAATGTCCCTTTAACCAAAGGAGAAAGATTTACCAAACATTTTCCAAGCGGGGCATTCCAAAAAACAGTAAAAAGGCAGAAACGATTTTTAATGGTTTAAGCGGCGGGGGGGGTCGCCAGCTTAAACAAAAAAAGCGCGAGCTACTTTCTCATAGAGTTCATGGGGAAAAAATTCTGAAACGCGCTCTGTGATTGGCTAAGTTTTTAAAAAAGGCCCCCGTTATTTGGGCCAATGGGAGAGCGAGGCGCTCCTATGGGTTTTTTAATGCAATCTGAAAACAAAAAAGTTTTTCGGCCGAAATTTAAATTATAAGACACGAAAATGGTCCCGATGTTTTATATAAAAACGAAAGATAATATGGGGGGGGAACAAAAAAAAATATTAAAACAAATTTAAAAACCTGTTTTTTTTTCTTTATTTCGTTATCCAAGGAAACAATAAATATGGGGGCAACGAAAATAAAGAAAAAAAACATAATTTTTTTTGGGTTTCCTTTTTTTTTTTGCCCGTCGGGGCTGCCGAGCGCTGCATTGCGCCTTGCTTTCCCGATTTCGCCATCGACCTGCCTCGGAGTATACGAGCGCGCCGCGTCCCCCCCCGGAACGCCTACCCCGCGCCCACACCGCGCCCACTGCCTGCCCCTTCATGCGGGGCGCAGCTGAAAGTGGCGAACGCTGCGCCTAACACCGCATCCCTGCGTCCGACAGCGGGATTTGGGCTGGGAGGCGCAGTATACGCCAAAAAACGGGCGTAAAGCCCGATCATACATGTCGCCCTTAGTGTTCTTAACATGATGAAAGCTAATCTTTGTAGTGAGACAACCCCTTTAAAAGCTTTCAATTAGATTGGTGTCCTTATCATTGCCCTGCTGCCCTGGTCCAGCTGAGCTCCCCTGGATGAACAGAATTGTACTGAAACCTTGTGTTATGTTTTGCTGTTTGTGATTTATTTTATTTCTTATCATTTTCTTCTTAAACTTATATCCACCTAATTCATCAGTTTGTGACTTTCTTTTGTCTCTCTCTATCCAAAGTGACCAAACATCAACTCACCTGGTCTTGCCTAAGTTTCAGTAAGACCTTTGGTATCATGGATACGAGGGGAGTAGCTACAGGGGGTACAAAGGTAGCAGTCACTACAGGGCCCTGCAGCCTAAGGGGGCCCAAAAGTCATCCTACCACATAAGGGATCCACATTAAGCGGCCAGGTATTTGGGGTTTGGGGGGGCATTCCTTTTTGCACTGGGGCCCCCCGGAGTTAAATTACGCCTCTAGGGAAACTGTTGGAATGCGGGCAACCACAACCCCTCCAAGGTATGGACAGTGCAGACATGGTCAAGGGATTGCCTTCCACATACAGGGAGTGGAGACTTTCCAGCTTGGCACTGATATCCATTGTATGAGATCTATTTTACAACATCTAATTGAACATCTCTGGATTCAAAGACCAATGCTCCAGAACAGGGGCGTAGCTATAGGTGATGCAGAGGTAGCAGTGGCTACCGGCCTGGGAGTTTTGGGGCCCAAAAGGGGCCCCTAAAACATGGGAAAAGCACGTTTTTAAACATACACCCAACTCTCCCTTTTTTGGCGGGGGGGTCCCGCTATTTGGGGTCCCCCCCCCTCCCGGGGGGTTTTTGGCATTCCCTCCCCCCCTGCAGGCGGGGGGGGGGCCTTTAAATTACCGCGGCGCAAGAGTAGCGTGGTGCCTACTCTTGCGCCGCGGGCCCCGCTCCTAAGGGGGGTAAAGGGGGGGCCAAGCGGCCGCTCACCCCCCGCGGCTCACTGGCGGGGAGGAGGCGGAGGGATCGCCCCTCCTCCCCCCTCCCCCTGTATGTAGGGGCCCGGTGTTGGCCTACATACAGGTCAACGGCGGGGGGAATGACGCCGCTGCAGGGGATGACGCGGGGCTGCTCTCACCCCCCCTGCCCGCTAAAGAGATGGGAGACCCTGGCGGCGCTGCAGGAGCCTGGAAAGGTAAGTGGATTTTATTATTTATTTTTATTAGCTTTGGGGGCTCTACCTGGCTAACAGAGGGGAACTACCGGGCAACAGGGGGGCACTACCGGCAAAAAGGGGGGGCCTACCTGGCAACAGGGGGGAATCTACTTGGGCAACAAAGGGGGCATACCTGGCAACAGAGGGGGCACTACCGGCAACAGAGGGGACTTTACCGGGCAACGGGGGGGCACCACCGGGAAAACAAGGGGGCACTACCGGCAACAAGGGGGCACAAACCGGGCTACAATGGGGCACTACCTGAACAGGGGGGGCCCTACCTGGCAACAATGGGGGGCCTACCGGGAAACAGGGGGCACTACCGGCTCAATGGGGGCACTACCGGGCAACAATGGGGGCACCCCGGGCAACAGAGGGGGCATCTACCTGGAAACAGGGGGGGACACTACCTGGCAACAAGGGGCACTACCTGGCAACAGAGGGGGCACACCTGGCAACAGAGGGGACACACCTGGCAACAAGGGGACATCTAATGGCAAAAAAGGGGGGCACTATGCTAACATGGGGGCCTACCTGGCAAAGGGGGGGCACTACCTGGCTAACGAGGGGCACTCCCTGAACAAATGGGGGCACTACCTGGCTAAAAAGGGGGGCACTACCTGGCAAACAGATGGGGGCACTACCTGGCAAAAAGGGGGGGGCACTACCTGGCAACAGAGGGGGCTCTACCGGCAACAGTTTGGGGGCACTACCTGCTAACAGATGGGGGCACTACCGGCAAACAGAGGGGGGCACTCCCTGCTAACAGAGGGGACATCTACCGGCAACAGAGGGGACATTTTTACCGGAAAACAGGGGCACCTACCTGGCAAACAATGGGGGGCACAAAACCCGGGAAACAAGGGGGCACCTACCTGGCAACAAGGGTGGGCACCTCCCCTGGCTACAAATTTGGCTTCCCTGGCTACAGAGGGGGCTCACGGGGCTACAAGGGGGGCACTCCCGCCGAAAGGGGGCCATCTGGTTTTTGGGGGGGGCTACTACCTGGCTATAAGGGCACTACCGGCTTTCTTCCAAAGCCTTTATGCATTAGGTGGATGGGTGTGGTTTTTTTTTTAAGGGGCGGGCTAAAACAAGATGGGCGTGCCCATGAAAATTTTTTGCCCGCGGCGCCTACGGCGCCGCCCACTACATTCCCCTTTTTTCCTTTTTCGAAAGTTGGCAACTAGGGGATTATATTTGGAAAATGGTTGGGTGGGGGGCCCCCACCATGATTTTGCACTGGGGCCCAGAGCTGTATTTTTACGCCCGCTCCAAAAAACAGCGCACTCGGCTCAGACTTCCTTTAGGAAGGGTTTAGATTGATTGATTGCCTCACTGTCTGTTGGTGTAATGCACATGTCTAGGCCCATGGGCCAAATCCAGAGCACCGTGTAATTATATGTGGCCCAAGAGAGCTTAGCTAAAAGGGAAAGGGGGAAAGCCCAAAGGGTCTGGATGCAGAGGAACCAGTCTATATGAATAGACTAATATACAAATGGAAGGAGTCCACACATATAGGGGGGAACAACTACTGACTACACCAAACTACAGAATGGCCCCCTTTTTATGCCAAGGGCCCAAATAGGTCATGGTTCTACACTTTCCTCAGAGGACTCAGCCAGCACTTGGCGAAACTAGAGGCACCAATACAGGGAGCTGGCGCCATCTTAGATCGGGAGCTCTGTCACGCACCACCTCACCTCTCGTTCAGAATTTACAGCAAACCCCAAACCCCCCACCACCTTTTCCCAAACCCTTTAACGCTTTGAGGAAACCAAAATGCCGATGTGCCCTTTGTTTGCTCCGTTCTTCAATGCCTCCCCTTTTGACCCGTTGCAAAAAGGGAAAAAATTTTAATGTCCCCCAAATCCAGTTTTTGGGGCATCAAATTTCTCCTTTGTAGTCAAAGTGTCTCACATAGGAATCTTATCTAGATGCATCCATGGTCAACAAGGTCCAGGGAGGCTCAACTGTAATCTATTTGTTTTTTGAGATCTCTTCACCATCTGAGGGAGTGACGGATCACGGGGGACTAGGAGCCCCTGTCCAGCCAACTGGGTTGTGATTCTAGTGGCAAAGGTCTTAAAGGGGTTGTCTCATCTAAATTTTACGGATCATTAATAAAAAAATGCTGCTTTGGCCTGTCACTTCCCCGGGCAAGCTGTCTGAATTAGCAATTTACCTGTGTATTAGACCTTTTTGTTTATCATTTTAGATTAGTAAATTCCTTCTCTGAGGGGCCCGAGATGCTTTTGGTAATGTAAAGTAAAAGTAGTTACACTTTTGTCTGAAAGTCAGATAACACACAAGCTCTCACTTGCCAAATTTTGTGTTTGGTGTAACTTTCCCCCGCTATCGAAAAAAACAGCAGGGGGGGGGAGATGTACACAGGGGCGTCCCCTTGGGGGAAACCGAGAGAGCACAGAAGGGTAGTCCCTTAACAAAAAAAGATGAACAAAAAAATATATTTGGAAAAATCTTTAGTGTTCTCTACTGTTTAAAGCATTCATGTATGAACAACCCCCTTTAAGTACAAAAGGCCCACGATTTTTATTTTAAATTTAAGCGCTTATCTACAGCTTTTAAGGGTTGGAGGAATCAGATCCTTTATTCTCATCGGATAATTTGTATCTATGTTTAACTTTTATTGTTTAAAATCTATGAGATGGTGTTTTTATATAGTGTAAGAGTTGCCTAACACTATTTTAACATAAAAACTTCTGATAAAGTGTCCAATTCTAAAAATATAGAAAAAAACTTTTATGAAAGAAGCATAAAGTCAACAGCCTTAAAGCATCCAATACAGGTCCAAGAAAAGTGCTTGCACTTTGAGTAGGAAGCTCATGGTTCGGAACGCATAAGTGATTTTCTTGGACCTATATTTCATGTATGACGACTGTGAGGATGGATGGCGCCGTTCATGGATTTTATCAGAAGTTTTTTCTTATCGTGCAGGACAGCGAGTTTGTTTGTCTCTTTATATTCATGGTTAAAGCTGATATTGTTTCTCAAACTATCTTAATGTGTACAAACCTCACTTTTTCACCAGAATATGTATTAGATGAAAATGTTGCGGAGCCAGGTGTTAGTTTGTGATTATTTATGAACAATTTGATTTGTAATAATGGCTCTGCTATTTAAAGGGGTTGTCTCACTACACTGATTCATCTCACCTCAGTCCTGTTTTCTTGGTTTCATTTTTAATTCAGGGGCGTTTACTGGCTTCCACTAGGCTGCAGTAGAAGCCAGGTCTGTAGCTATAGCAACCAGTCCTGGCTGCCTATCAGGAGAGATTGAGCAGGTCTGTAGCTATAGCAACCAGTGTGCGTGCTGGCAAACCTATCAGGAGAGATTGGAAACAGTGTCTGGTAGCTATATAGCAACCAGTGGCTGGCGAACCTATACAGTGTGAGATGTGAACAGGTGTGTAGTTATAGCAACCAGTGCTGGCCACCTATCAGGAGAGATGGAAAAGGTCTGTAGCTATAGCAACCAGCGCTGGCAGCCTATCAGGAGAGATAGAACAGGTTTTTAGCTATAGTAACCAGTGCTGGCAGCCTATCAGGAGAGATAGAACAGGTTTGTAGCTATAGTAACCAGTGTTGGCAGCCTATCAGGAGAGAGCGAACAGGTCTGTAGCTATAGCAACCAGTGCTGGCAACCTATCAGGAGAGATTGAACAGGTCTGTAGCTATAGTGACCAGCGCTGGCAGCCTATCAGGAGAGATTGAACAGGTCTGTAGCTATAGCAACCAGTGCTGCCAGCCTATCATGAGAGATTGAACAGGTCTGTAGCTATAGCAACCAGTGCTGGCAGTCTATCAGGGAGAGAATAGCAACAGTGCTTGTAGCTATAGTGACAGTGTTGGCTAGCCTATGCAGGAGAGATAGAACAGGTTTGTAGTCTATAGGACCAGTGCTGGCAGCCTATCAGGAGAGATAGAACAGGTCTGTAGCTATAGCAACCAGTGCTGGCAGCCTATCAGGAGAGATAGAACAGGTTTGTAGCTATAGTGACCAGTGTTGGCAGACTATCAGGAGAGAGCGAACAGGTCTGTAGCTATGGTAACCAGTGCCTGCAGCCTATTAGGAGAGATCAAACAGGTCTGTAGCTATAGCAACCAGTGCTGGTAGCCTATCAGGAGAGATCAAACATGTCTGTAGCTATAGCGACCTGAGGAGCTGATGCAGCCCATACAAGAGGGGATATCTAGGAATAGGTAGGACACTGTTAATGGATACATATTACAAAGTGACTTGTTTTTGCAAGATCTTTAACATAAAAAGCAGCGATCCCTGTAGTGAGACGACCCCTTTAAATATTTAACCAAACTCTGGGTTAGACAAAGCTATAGTTATGCATTTTACATGGATAGTCATTTTTTTTTTTTTGTTTTTTATTGAATATTTTTATTCATTTTACAAATAATTTTTTTTTTTAATACAATACAAAATTTCAATAGGTGCAGAATATAAACTCACCTATCAAATGTCATTTAATTTTAAAAAAATACCAGAAACTAAAGTTCTCTGAAGAAGTGTAAAAGTCAAGAGGAAAATTCTATGAATGATTATAAATTCCTCCCCTCTATAAAAGATATGGAGATGTTCCTGAAGGTGACGCACAACGCGTATCTAACTCCAATACGGGCACAGAGGATGGGAATATTGTTTCAAGTGTGGCTCCTCGGCCGCTGACCTGTACCAGTGTCTTTGGGAATGCCCTATAACCAAAAGATTCTGGGAAGGGGTGGCGGACTACTTAAGACAGTTCTGGGCAGGCTCGGACTGGCCCACAGGGGAATAGTGGGAAACCCCGGTGGGCCCCTGAGCATGGTAGACCTGGAGTTGTTTTTTAACTTCATATACATTCTCAAGAGAGGCAAAAAAGCAGAGAAAGAGAGGCATAAAGCAAGAAGCAGAGTATAGGAGGCATCTACAGTCAGTTATAGTAGCTGTAGGGTGAGCCCCTAAAATAAACTCCACCGGTGGGCCCATAAAAACTCAACTGGTGGGTCCCTAGAGTCAACTCCACCTGTGGGCCCCTAGAGTCAACTCCACCTGTGGGCCCCTAGAGTCAACTCCACCTGTGGGCCCCTAGAGTCTACTCCACCTGTGGGCCCCTAGAGTCAACTCCACCTGTGGGCCCCTAGAATCAACTCCACCTGTGGGCCCCTAGAATCAACTCCACCTGTGGCCCCTAGATTCAACTCCACCTGTGGGCCCTAGAATCAACTCCACCTGTGGCCCCTAGAGTCAACTCCACCTGTGGCCCCTAGAAACCACTCCACCTGTGGGCCCTAGAATCAACTCCACCTGTGGGCCCCTAGAGTCAACTCCACCTGTGGGCCCCTAGAATCACTCACTGTGGGCCCTAGGCAACTCACCTGTGGGCCCTAGAGTACAATTTCTACCTGTGTGCCCCAAAGAGTCAACTCCACCTGTGGGCCCCTAGAATCAACTCCACCTGTGGACCCCTAGATTCATCTCCACCTGTGGGCCCCTGGAAACCACTCCACCTGTGGGCCCCTAGGATCAACTCCACCGTGGCCCCGATAAAACTCCACCTGTGGGACCCTTGATGTCTACTCCCCCTGTGGGCCCTATAAATAAAATCCCTTTTGGGCCCCTAGAGTCTCCCTCCACCTGTGGGCCCCTAGAGTCAACTCCACCTGTGGGCCCCTAGAGTCAACTCCACCTGTGGGCCCCTAGAGTCAACACCACAGGTGGGCCCCTAGAATCAACTCCACCTGTGGGCCCCTAGAATCACTCCCCCTGTGACCCTAGAGTCTACTCCACCTGTGGGCCCCTAGAGTCTACTCCACCTGTGGGCCCCTATAGTCAACTCCACCTGTGGGCCCCTAGAATCAACTCCACCTGTGGGCCCCTAGAGTCTACTCCACCTGTGGGCCCCTAGAGTCAACTCCCCCGGTGGGCCCCTAGAGTCAACTCCCCCGGTGGGCCCCTAGAGTCAACTCCCCCGGTGGGCCCCTAGAGTCAACTCCACCGGTGGGCCCCTAGAGTTCAACTCACCTTGGGCCCCTAGAGTCAACTCCACCTGTGGGCCCCTAGAATCAACTCAACCTGTGGCGGAGACCCGTGGCACCCAGAAACTTGGACTAACCCCCTTTTGCACTTTGTGGTGCTAAGGCTGAACGCAACGATTGAGCGGAGAGCCAAGACAGACACAATTGCCTGACAGCAGTTAATATTATTTTATTGTTTGTTTCTTTTCTGCCTTCATTTAGCTTAGAAGGCAAAATTCTAACATTTATCATCAAAGTCAGCTGTGTGATTGTTGTTGATCCTGTACTTGAACATGTATTTTGTTGATATATGTCGACTTGCCATCGAAATGTCGTACGAATGACATTGGTGATTTAATAAAAACAAGTTTAAAAAAAAAAAAAAAACTCTCTGAATGACCTATATCACCACTGTGGCCCTTAAAGGGGTTTTGCCACGATGTAATGTTGACGAGGGATGCTCCAAAATGGGTATTTAATCACTTTTCTAAATATATGTGATTACAAAAAGTGAAGCCTGTGAGAGCTACAGCATTGCTCAGTCCCCCTTAGGTACCTGAAAGTTTACATAAGACACGACCAGGACACTGACAGGAGCTGATCTGGCCTCCCTTGCGTGTTTGCACTTCTTATCTGATGACAGGGAACATGAAGGAGCTTGCAAGGGGCTGGGGAGAAAAGTGCAGTGTATGAGGCTGTCTGCTGTATAGAGAATCCACTGTTGTAATGTAATTACTTGAGTAAACTTTTGAGAAGCTCCCTCCTTCCTCACTCTCTGCTCACCACCCTCCCTCTCACCCCTGCAGCCGTTCATGACTCAGCGTGCTTTGTTTATATTCTCCCCTGAGCTGATAAGAGGTAAGGAACTCACTTCGTGGCAAAACCCCTTTAAGGCGTCTGAAGGTGACTAAAGTTTATCAAATGTGCCCATCTTATTATGGATCGACACCATTAGATTTTCCATCCGTCTGATTTTATCTATTCTAGCATATAAGTCCGAGCGAGAAGGAAGGGATTGCTGTTTCCAGAAGGTTTCATCCAAACACTCGGCCGCTGTCCGGAAGGAATCGGGATTTAGATTTCAACATCGCTTTTGAGGGTACATTCAAGAGATAAAGAATGGGATCAAGGGAGACACGACTCCCCGAGACGTCTAATATGAGCTCCTTAAACTAAAAAACGACACTTGGCCCTGCACATCACAAAAAATATTTTTTTTAAAAAATGAGCATAGGTGCACACTGGTGTGGCTATAATATACATACACATTCCAATAACAGCGGACCCTATTAACATAAAAAGAACTGTCAAAGGGGACATAGGAATTTTTTTTAAAAAGCATTTCTGCTGCTTACGATATATTGAAAATTATGAGGTTCTTAGTTCACACTTTTGATCAAAACTGCTTAAGCCTACCTTCGAACTTCAACTAGACCTCAATGTAGGTGGTTCCTACACTGACGTTTTCCTCTCTCTAGGTCTCGTTGAAGTTCGAAGGTAGGCTTAAGCAGTTTTGATCAAAAGTGTGAACTAAGAACCTCATAATTTTCAATATATCGTAAGCAGCAGAAATGCTTTTTTTTAAAAAAATTCCTATGTGCCTTTTGATAGTTCTTTTAGTTGATAGAGTGCCGCTGATATTGGAATGTGTATATATATTATGGCCACACCAACGTGCACCTATGCTCATTTTTTCCAAAAATATTTTTAGGGATGTGCAGGGCCAAGTGTAGTTTTCTAGCTTGTGTATGGGGGAGTGGCTTCCTCCGTTGGTTTTTTTGCACTCCACCCACTTTCACAGGTTTTAAATCTAATGCAGTGTACCTGGTATCTTGTGCCTTCACTCCCTAGAGTGTGGAGGTCTGAACAGGCCCTAGAGAGAGGAAAACGTCAGTGTAGGTTCCCACCTGTATTGAGGTCCCCTTGCTGATTGTTAGTTTTGATCAAAAATGTGAACTAAGAACCTCAAAATTTTCAATATATCCTAAGTAGCAGAAATCCTTTTTTAAAAAATTCCTATGTGCCTTTTGAGCATATAGGAAAGGCAACATTGTTAATGGATTATTATTATTAGTATTTCTTTTAGAGCGCCATTGATTCCAGGGCGCTGTACATTCAAGGGGATTTTCCCCTTTCCATAAAAAAATTGTTGAACAAATACAATGGTGACGAAAAGGGCTTTCCTAGGCAAAATTTTCCCACTCAGGGCGAGATAAAGGGAAATTTTCCCCCTTTCCCTCCCGGTTAACTTATTGCCCCAACTATGCGAACATTCATTACCAAAATTTAAAGCCAAAAATAGGGCCAACATAGCTTTACAAAATGTGCTACGTTATAAAATTTTTAAATTTTGGGTCTTTTACATTTACAAAACTAACCCCGCTTCCCAAACCAAAATTCCCTAAGACCATAAAAACCACATATCCCCAAAACACAAAAGGGGACAGAGAAATCCACCACCCCCATGACCACATATCCCCCCAGCACACAGTGCCCCCAAATAATCCCAAACCCCCCCCAAAATGACCAATATCACCAACACACAGTGCCCAAATTTTTCCCAACAACCCCATGCCCCCAAATATCCCCAGCAAATAGTGATAAAAATTAAAAAAAGGGCCCCTTTTACTGAGAAAAAAACCCATTATCCCTTAAAACCAATATTCCGGTTTACAGGGACCATACAGTGATGGATCCCCGCTAAAAAACGGCTCTGCAGCATATAAATGTTTAACCCAGAAAAGTTATATTAGTGCCTCACAGGGACGTCTCTGAAAAAGTTGTTCTTTTTTCTCTTTTTCCCTTTTCTCCTCCTCCCCAGACCCCCCATGGGACACTCCGACCTTCACTGAAAAATTTTAGAAAAACCAAACCTTCGGGGTTCCCCTTTTTTCGGCCCCTTCTTTACCAACTTTAAATTTAAAAAAAAAACCCCCCATTTAGCCCTCATTGGGGGCCATTTTGAATTTTCCCCCCGGGAGCCAAACCCCAATTTGGCCCCCTGTGCCAGTAGTTCCCCCCCCTGAGCCAGGTGATCCCCCTCTGGCCAGTAGATGCATCCCTTGTAGAAGGGTGATGCCCCCTTTTAGCCGGGTTTGCCCCCTGTGGGCCAGTAAAATGCCCCCCGGCCCAATTTAGGGGCCCCCCGGGTTCCCGGGGTAGAGGGGCCCCCGGGGTACCCAGAGGTCCCCCTTACCCGGGCCCCCCTGTACCCCAGTGACCCCCCCTGTAGCCAGGATGCCCCCCCATTAGCCAGTGGCCCCCCATGTACCCCAAGTGATGCCTCCCTTTTAGCCAGTGTTGCCCCTGTAGCCGTGGGACCCCCCCTTTTTTATCAGTGGTGCCCCCCTGTCCCAGTGATGCCCCCCTTTTTCCCAAGTAGATGCCCCCCGTAGCCAGTGATCCCCCCCTGTAGCCAGTGAGTCCCCTGTACCCCAGTGATTTCCCCCCGGGTAGCCGAAACCCTTTTCCTATCCCCCAGTGACCCCCCCTGTAGAAAGTAGACCCCCCTGTACCCCAGTGATGCCCCTTGTAGCCAGAAATTCCCACCCTGTAGCCAGTGAGGCCCCTTGGAAACCTTTGAGGGCCCCCCCCCTGTAGCCATTTTGATGCCCCCCTTGCCAGTAGTCCCCCCTGTACCCATTTGGATGCCCCCGGGAGGGGCGGCCCCGTACCAGTGGATCCCCCCTGTACCCAAGTAGATGCCCCCTTGAAAGCCAGTGGTGCCCCCTGAAAGTCAGTGATGCCCCCTGTAGCCCAGTGATGCCCCCCTTGTAGCCAGTAGTTGCCCCTGTAGCCTGTGATCCCCCCCTGTAGCCAGTAGATCCCCCCTTGTTCCCCTTGATCCCCCTTGGGTAGCCGGATGCCCCCCTTGTAGCCAGTGATGCCCCTGTAGCCATTTGGGATCCCCCCCTTGTAGCCAGTGATGTCCCCCTGTAGCCAGTTTTTCCCCCCTTGTACCCAGTAAAATGCCCCCTGAGCCATTTGATGCCCCTTGTAGCCAAAAAGACCCCCCCTCTGTACCAGTGAGGGCCCCCTTTGTAGAAGTAGATCCCCCCCCTGTGCCTAAAAGGTGAGGGGGACAGGGGGGGAAACGTTTCCGCCCATTTTCCTCTCTGCCCACCCACCCGGGCGGGCCCCCTGGGGGGGACTGTTAAAAAAAACGGGCCGCGCAGGGGTCAGGGGGGGATCCCCCGGGCGGGCAAAAGGGGCCCCGTCCTGCCCCCCCCTCGGGGAGCGGAGCCTCGCCCCCCCGGGCGATCGCCCATTCGCCCCCCCCTGGGAACAGCCGGGTGATGAAGAAGGACTAGTGACTGATACAGAGGGAAAGAGGCCCCTGCCCACGAGGGTTTAAATCTAGAAGGGAGGAGGGGAGAAAAGGAAACAGGGAAAAAGGGGGTTGGAGGGGCAAAACAATGTTTTGGGGGGTTTGTATGGTGGTTAGTGTAGGTTATGGGTCCTAAGAGATGGGGTTTTTAGGTTGCATTTGAAACTGGTTTAAAATTGGGGAGGTCTTTATGTTTTTGGGTTAAAGGGGGTTCCAGGAAACGGGGAAGCCCCGAGTGAAGTCTTGGAGGGCAGTTGTTTTTTGGGAAACTGATAAGAGGGAGCAGAGACGAAAAATCCTGTGGGAGCGGAGATTGCATGAGGGGAAGTGTCTGGAAATTAAAGGGAGAAATGATTTGGGGAGGAGGAAAAGGTATGGGGAGCCCTTTTGGTCCCTGGTTTTGTTGTTGAAGTGAAATTTGCTGGGCAATGGGAACCAGTGAAAGGGTTTGGAGGGGGAGGGGGAAATAGCGAGGAGAGAGATGGATAAGACGGAGTTGAGGATGGTTTGGAGGGGGCGAGAGTGCTGGATGGGGAGGTAAGAGAGGGATGTTACTTAGTCCCAGGCGGGAGTTTACGAGGGGTTGGACTAGCGTTTTTGTAGTTTTCAGAAATTTAGGAAAAGGGGGGATTTTGTGAAAAATTTTTCAGGTGGAGGCCGGGAGCAGGAAAGGGGAGGGTTTGGGTGTGTGGTTTGAAGGATAAAGGGAGTCAAAGGTTCTCCCAAGGCAGCGGATTGTGGAAACTTTCGTGAGAGAGTGTAAACCCTTTACAGTGAAAAGAGAGAAACAGGGGGAGGGGTGGAGGGGGACCCGGGGGGAAAGAAAGATGGGAAATTTGGTATTTTCCCCCCATTTAGTTTTTTAAAAGGGTGGGTGAGGAAAGAAGGAAATGGTGATTTGAAGGGCTTTGGGTTCCCCCGGGGAGGGAAAGGGGGCGACAATTTGGCCGGAGATGTAGAGTTGGGGGTCAAAGCCAAAATGGTAGTGAAAGCCATGTGAAGTATGGCTGGGCCCAGGCCAAAAGGGTGTTGATTGAAGAAAGAGTTAAAAAGGCCCCGGGGTGACCCCTGGGGCGACACCAAAAAGAAGGGGCGAGAGGGGGGAGGGGACGAAAGAGGACACTGAATGTCCGCCCGGAGGGATGAAGGGGATCCAGGGAAGGGGGGGTCCTGAGGGCCCAGGGAGGAGAAGGGTGTGTATTTTGGGGGGGGGGGGTCACCGTTCAAAGGAAAAAGGGGCAGTTTAGGAGGAGAGGGAAACGAAATAGTGCGTGAAGGGTTTGACAGTTGATAGGGCGTTTTGGGGACCTTGGTTAGGGCAGTTTCAGTGGAAATGGGTTTGGGGGCAGAAGCCCGATTGGAGTGGGTTTAAGGAGAGGTTGGGGGGAGATGGGAGGGCAGTTTGGGGATGGGCGTCTGTTCCCGGAGTTTTTGGGGGGGGCAAAAGGAAGCAGTGAAAATGGGACGATAGTAAGGGGCAGTGAGGGGGCGGGGGGATGGTTTCTTCAGGATGGGTGTGATGGCGCATGTTTAAATAAGGAAGGGAAGATGCTAGAGGTTAGTGATAGATTGAAAAGGTGGGTGAGGGCTAGGAGGATAACAGGGCTGAGGTCTGGGATGAGGTGGGATGTCAGTGGGTCAAGGTTACAGGTAGTGAGGTTTGATTTGGACACTAGAGAGGAAAGGTTATCGTGACTAACAGTGGGAAAGCAGGTTGTGGAAGTGTTCACTGGGGACTGTGTCAGGGTAACGGTGGGAGTTGGCGATGGTGTAGGTATAGAGGAGGGCGGTGGGGACTGTGGGCTGAAGCTTTCTCTGATGAGGTTGATCTTGTTTAAGAAATGAGTGGCAAAGTCATCCGCTGATAGGAGAGATGGGGGAGTAGGTGCTGGGGGGCGAGAGGAGTTTTATTTTATTATTTTTTTTATTTTTATGTTAGAGTTGAAAGGTGTTGAATAAATGTCTGGGGTTGTGAGACAGAGAGGATATATATGGATGTATCAAAATCAAGAGTACAACATCCCTGAAAACAGAAAGTTTAAACTCTTTGTCCCCTACCAAATTCCCTTAATATCGGGTCTGAGCCTAATTCTGGCAGCGAATGGTTTCATACATGAAATACATAGCAGGAGTGATAAGGGGCACCTCTGTTGCGTGCCAATTTTAATGAAGGATGGGCACAAGGCAAATGGTTATTTAATAGACTCAGATGGGGATGAATACAAGAAGGATCCATGAATACCATATCACTGAAGAACCTCCAATAACCCTGGAACCTCCAATAACCTCCTATTACCAAGGCCATTCTAACCTACCGAAGGCCTTCTCTTTGTCATGGTCTTCACTCCATTATCTGTGTCAATAAAATCTATGGTCTTGTCAAGTTAAGGGTTAAAGCATGAAAATCTTTTCTCGTGTCCAACACAAGATACAATTTCAAGGACTCTCGCCTTCGCTTCAGGACCTTGACATTATAATGAATCTTAGCTGTGTCTCGTATGGTCTTGTGAAACTATAACAGAACTCAAGCCGCGTATCTTATTTTAACAATGCACTGTAAGCTGAAAAAGTATGTGCTACGGCTAAACTGCGCATGTCAGTCATGTCATTATTACCAAGGCTATTAAGTATACTGCTGTAGTAATAAACGGGTTCTTTTGGTTAAGCGCACACCTAGTCTTGTGTGGATACGGACCTATCGTATCTATATATGATAGAGGTGGTAGCAGGCCCAGGCGTCCGGGGTCTGGAGCCATAACAATTGGGCTTCACTCAGCAACTAGAGAATTTCCAAAAGGAGGAACTTATCAGTCTGTCCTGCAGACTAAAGGGAACAAACCCCACCTGGTCCCTATGTATAAGTGAGGAAAACAGACACAAAGTATATTGACCAGTAAACTGGCAAATATTTTAAGGTCTGAATTACGTAACACTATGGGCTTATAATTAGCACAGTTGGCAATGTCCTTATTTAAATTTGGGATAAGTATAAATATGGGAGAAGGTGTCCGGACCCGATGAGCCATTGAAAAAATAATTCAATATATTGAGCATATGAGGGGCTAGTTTAGAGAGTAAAGCTTTGCAATCAAGATATGGGAGCCCGTCAGGACAGTTATATTGGAGCCACCTCAAATTTGTACCTGGCTGTGCAGCCACTCTAGCCTCTGTTATGTCACCCAGTCTATTGAAGAAGGAGGTTAAACCCAAAGGCTCTTGGCTTGATGTTAAAGGGGTTGTTTCACTACATCGATTCATCTCACCTCAGTTCTGTTTTCTTGTTTTAACTTTGAATTCAGAGGCGTGTTTACTGGCTGCTACTAGGCTGCAGTAGAAGCCAGGTCTGTAGCTATGGCAACCAGTGCTGGCAGCCTATCAGGAGAGATCAAACAGGTCTGTAGCTATAGCAACCAGTGATAGCAGCCTATCAGGAGAGATAGAACAGGTCTGTAGCTATAGCAACCAGCGCTGACAGCCTATCAGGAGAGATGGAACAGGTCTGTAGCTATAGCAACCAGCGCTGGGAGCCTATCAGGAGAGATCACACAGGTCTGTAGCTATAGCGACCAGCACTGGCAGCCTATCAGGAGAGATAGAACAGGTCTGTTGCTATAGCGACCAGCACTGGCAGTCTATCAGGAGAGATTGAACAGGTCTGTAGCTATAGCGACCAGCGCTGGCAGCCTATCAGGAGTGATCAAACAGGTATGTAGCTATAGCAACCAGCACGGGCAGCCTATCAGGAGAGATACAACAGGTCTGTTGCTATAGCGACCAGCACTGGCAGTCTATCAGGAGAGATTGAACAGGTTTGTAGCTATAGCGACCAGTGCTGGCAGCCTATCAGGAGAGATCAAACAGGTATGTAGCTATAGCAACCAGTGCTGGAAGTCTATCAGGAGAGATTGAACAGGTCTGTAGCTATAGCGACCTGAGAAGCTGATGCAGCCCATACAAGAGGGGATATCTAGGAATAGGTAGGACACTGTTAATGGACACATATCGCAAAGTGACTTGTTTTTGCAAGATCTTTAACATAAAAAACAGCGATCCCTATAGTGAGACGACCCCTTTAAGGACTTTTATAAATGTGGATGTGTATGGCCTGCAAATATGCCACAAACACCACTCTGTTCCAGTCCTCCCACAATGGTAACTCTTTTCCCATCCCCAGCTATATCAACTGCAGCAGCAAGTACGTTATTTATCTGATTAGCTGCTAGATGTGTAACGTACAATATGTGGGTTCCACGACGGGTCCATTGAAGGTGAGGAATAGAAGACACCCTTCAGATGCCTTACGAAGGGATTGTTTTAAGTCCTCAATGGTTTCCAAACATTTTCAAGAGAAGCATGACACCGGCATAGAAAAAAGTATTCAGACCGAAACAAGGGGGGACCTTCAGAAACCATTAGTGAGCCGGGAACCTAAATGGATTTTTTATTTAGGTACTACCCTGTTTCCCCGAAAATAAGACCTAGTGCATTTTTTTATGCAATTCAGAGTTATGCTGATGTTTGTGATGAATTCACTACAGTATATTAATACAGGTTGAAGTTTTGTTCAACAATAAATGTGAATTATTGTTCATAGAAAAAAAAAAACATTCCCTAAAAATAAGTCTTAGGTCGTCTTTAAGAGCAAAAATTAATATAAGACACTGTCTTATTTTCGGGGAAACAGGGTAGAGAACCAGGAGGATCAAATATTAATATTATCTTTTAATATTTATGTTTTTAGCTTATTGTTTGCTTTAGTGTACTTCTATTACATTTGCAGTGAGTGGAGATTACCATTGGTTTAAACCTGAACGTGATAGGGCCCGGTGTTTTAAATAGGGGAATTTTGTCTGCTCCCCCGCTCGTTAAAGAAGCCTGACCCCAAAACGGTCCGGGGGGGCCCCGGCCGGTTTTGTGCCCATGCATTTGACTTTTTCTGGGAAAAGTTTTATAGCAGAAAGAAAATATTATTAATCCTGTGGATTTTTTGAAACTGGCAACCCTACAAAATCTTCCCCGCAAGTCGGGAGCTGCGGTTTTTTCCTTTGCGGAGCCCCTACCACACAGATATCTGGTGAGCAGATCCTTCTACTGTTGTCCGGTCGGGACCCGAGGCCTTAAACGCTGGTAACTCCTTCACCACCCCAGTAAACCCCCCAAACAAAAGGGCTTGAGGGGGGTAAAGAGGACAGGGAAAGAAAAGACTAGGGCGAGATTCGAAAAATTTGGGGGTGAACGGCGTTTTTGGGGGATTAGTGTAAAAGGGGCCAGAAAAATTATCAAAAATTGGGTCAGGTTTTAAAACCCTTTATAGTAAACATAATGCGCCCAAAAAATGATGGGTGTCGCCTCCATAACGAAATGCGCCTATTGTGGGGATACCTCATTAGCAGTGTTTAAAGGTTGCGCATTTGAAAAAGGGGGGTTAGGGCATTTTTATACTTTTATGATAAGTATGGCCTCCGTGCGCGAGTCCTCATAGGGGACTAAAATTTTAAACCCCTAAAACTATTGTATGTGCCTAAACTATTGTAAAATGTGAATCGCCTATCACATTACACTTGTAATGATGTGCTGTGCGCTTCAATAGGAGCATTGCGTTATGGTGACGCACAGCGCATCACTTTTAGGCGCATTACAACGTGTCATTCCCGGCATATAATGCGCCTTGTTTTGGTGTACGACAGTTCATTTGCATCCAAAATATGGCGTCAAAAGCGGTTTTAGCGCAACATAGACCAAAAAACTGGCGTTGGCGTGTTGGGAAATGTCGCCCTTAAAGGGAACCTGTCACATAGGTTGTGCCCCCCCTTGCTGAGGGCAGCACAAGGTAGTGTCAGACCTGCTGTTCCCAGCGCTGTCCCCTTATTCTGTAAGATGCAGCAGTTTTAGAGCATTTACCCTTCAAATCTTATTCATGAGTAGGTGTTAGCCCCGCCCACCAAAGACTAGCTCCGCCCACTGACAGTTATTCACATGTATCTACCTATTCAAAGTAATAGATTTGTCAGTTGAGGTGGGCGGGGCTAGCCTCTGATTGCCGGGGTTTGAAAAAAACTGACTTTCTGAAGGACTCTTCAAATGACTCCTCTGGCTGAAAAATGCAGATTTGAGCATTAAATACACGAAAACTGCTGCATCTTACAGAATAAGGGACACAGCGCTGGAAACAGCAGGTCTGACACTAGCTTGTTCTGTCCTCAGCCATGGGGGCAAAAACTATGTGACAGGTTCTCTTTAATGTAGCTTTTCCTATCAAATTCATTAGTGGGAACAGAGTAAAATTTGCAAAAAAAACTAAAAACAATATAACAACAAAATATCCAAAATACTTTAAGGTCACATAAGAGGTTTTTGTCACCATTTCCAAGAGCCTGAGGTGCTGCCTGTGGCGCTTGGTTCCTCAGCTGCCCAGGAATGAGGTTTATTTCCAAATTGAAAGTAGCGTTGTTTAGAGGAGTAGCTTTTCCATTCCCGCCACCTGCATGGACCCGAGATGGGATTGTGCAGTTAACAATTGATGGATGATCTAGTTTCTAATTGGGGTCATGGATCGGAAATCTGATGCCGCAATCGTCTTTTGTTCCCTGACATGTTTTTTCAGTCTAGTACCCACGGCAATAAAATTTCCCCTGAAAACTGTCTTATGGGCTTCTCATACGGTAGATGGTTAAATGGATCCCGAAAATGGAGATTGGATCAGAGACTCATTGAGTCTCTAGTGATATACACGAGTATAAGCACAATGGATCCTCCAGTCTAGGGTCACTGGTGCATGGTCTGACCATGTGATTGGCTCCATACTGGAGGAGAAGAGCAGAGAGCGAAGAGAAAGGGCAGAGGCACACTATCTATCCCTTTTGAAGATTAGGAGAGATCCAAAGACTGTCAGGTAGGTAGGCAAATCAGAAAGGGTTTTCAAAACACCTGGCCACCGATAGGGGATTCGTGCTTCCCGGAGGATGTCCAACAATGGTTTCCAATGCCGCCTTTTCCGTATAGATACCCTGGTCTGGAAATAGCTGCATCGCCGCTCCGTTGAATTCTAAATTGCTTTTGTCATAGTAGCCGCCTTCACTGCAAAATTATGTAGACAACAAATCACATCTTTTTGCAATGTGGAAGAATTTTGGGGGCGGAGTGTCCTATGAGCTCTGTCCAATTTGATCTTGTGGGCAGTAGGTTCACCAAGAACCTGTTGAAGATGAATTCAAGAATAACTTGTAAATTTCTTCCCATTACCCCGGAAATTTCCCCAAACCCAAATTTAACTCTTTACCCTAGGGGCCCCAGATCTTCCAAATGTCTCCTATAGCGGATTGCTGTGTTATGACGAGAGGTTGTAGTCTGGTAGATTCCTCTAGAGCATCCACTCGTGCAGAGATCAAGCTTTTATCCTGCCTGAGGGTTGCTTTTTCCTTCCTGCAATGTCCTTAGCTTTAGAGACCAGGGCTTTCAAATCTTCCTTCATCATCATATGTTGAAGATCGTTAGCCCAAGCAGGAGATTCTATATGATCGGAGGAAACAGAACTGTGACGCCCAGGTGGGCACGTCCTAGAGTTTTGAGATGATTAACTTAACTCTTTAGGATGGTTGGGGTTAGCAGAAGGGTCACGTCGGTCTTCATGAGGGTCAAGCAGGTGTTTCGGGAATGTCACCACACATACTGTTGGAACTCCATCCAAGGTTGATAAAGGGGAATCTGAGGTTGTGGTGATGGTAGACACAGGATGTATAGTGACCATAGTCGGAGCTGGAGATCCTGTCTAGAGGGTAAGGGGGGTAATACGAAAAGCAGGAGATAATTTTGCCTCCTCCGTGTCAGTACTTAGTTTGATCTAAGGCACAGATGTGGTGAATTAGCCCCTACTAGATCCAATCAGAGAGAGCTGTGGAACCTCCATATTGGAGTGAGCCAGTGAGGGAGTACCCGATGATCCCTTCTGTGTTGAAGGGCACTGTCACGGACGCCCCTGTGACCACTGTCCCGGGGGCGGGGGCTGTGCCCTACATACGGACCTCTTTTCCCACATCGGGTTCGGGGTGCTCACCCCCCGTCCCCCCCGGGGTTACTTACCGGCACGCTCCTGCTCAGTGTTCCCGTTCCCGGGGGCTGGGGTCCCCCCCTAGGGGGAGGCACCGTTTGAAATTTAAAGGGGGAGGCACCCGGGAATTGGTCATTGCCGGGCACTGCTCTTATTTAAGTCTGGCCTCTTCCTGGCGGCCTTCACCGGATCCTTGGTGTATTCCTATTGGAGAAAGCCTTTCCAGTTTGTCTGTCTGCCAAACCGGTTCCCCGAACTCAAGCTACGTTTCCATACAACCTTCCGCCACCCTCCCTTTCCCTGTCTACGTTAAAAACCGGGCCCACTGCCCCTGACCCCCCCTGCCTGCCCCCGACTACGAGCCTGCCTGACGATTCCGTACCTCGCCTTCCCTTGGTCGCCCCCCCGACAAGCCCCGCCGTGGAAGTGACTGGGGACTCCCCCCCGGCCAAACCATCCCGTTTTTGCGGCGGGCTTGGTGAAAGGGGGGCCCCCATTAGATTCCACTCCCTGGTGTGGGCTTCCCCCATCGCCTCGGGGTCCGTATCCCTCCACCCGTTACAGGCACAAGTTAGTTGGCGGAGGTGTCTGAGGCGTCATGCGTCCCGTTGTAGGAAGGGGTCTAATGCCGTTTGTCCTGATGAGTGGCTTCTGTTACATGCTGGAGGTCTTCGTGTAGCTGGACCCTGATTCCTTCCTATTTAGGGCAACAGCATTATATCAGGGGCCAATTTTTTTTTTTTAAAATTTTTTTAAAATTTTAATTTAAAAAAATTGGAGAACTGTGTCCCCCCCCTATCAGGTCACTTTTGATGTTGTTGAGTATTTAGGAGGCTTTTGAGGAGAAGTGAGTAGTTTGAACAATAGAAGAGGTCCAGCAATGTTCCCTCTGGGTCTCTAGGGGCTGGAGGTCAGGCAGGCTGAGAAGCAGTTCAGTGACCGTTGTTCTTACTGTAACCCCACGCTTTCAGACCTACCAGGTCACACTTTCCCCAACAGGCTCCAAATGCTATAGGGCCCACAGAAAGGTGATAGAGGCTTTCAGCGGAAGCAGTGGTGATGCAGAGTGGTCTGGGCACCTCAGGAGTGTGGTGTGGTGTTGTGTTGCTCCCTGCTTCTGAGGCTTAATAGGTCGCGGTGGTTCTGGGCCTTCCAGGCTCCTATGTAAAGGTAGACTGAGGCTTGCCAGAGGTGGCTAGCCAAAGCAGAAAATATCCGGGAGCCTAGGTGTTGATGGTTGTACCCTGCAATGCACCATGGAAATCTAGTGCCGATATTTTGGGCTTACTTGACCAAAATCTTGGCCTGCTCAACAAGTGGTGGAAAACTGCCCAAAAGTGTTCACAGTGGATCCTCCCGGTGCATGTAAGGGAGATAGATGGCCTCAGGTAGGTGGAATGATAGGCAGATAGTGGTAGATACGACCCAGCCGAGCTCCATAAAATGCAGGTTAGGCCACGCTCCATTTCAAGTGTTTTAAAACCGTCATCATTTTTTAGCTCTTTCTTTTTACCCTCCCCACCTTCCAAAACCCATAACTTTAAAAAAAAAAAAATGCCATCTACATAGACATATGAAGGTTTTTTAATGTATTATTTTTTATGGATGGGATAAATGATGTCAATGGCGCATGGTTTCATCATTCATTTAGATGTCGCCGCCATGATCACCGGAAGCTCTAAATGATTAAACAACAGAGATCGGAATTGGCTCCATTCCCTGCTGTTAGCCTACTCCACAGCTCCTTACCGATAATAGGACGTACACATACGTCTTTTGTCCGTAAGGGGTTATGCAAGTTTTGTCACCTACAAGATAGTGGGACCAGTGTGATGGGCAACGTTCTGCTAGGGGAGTCCTAGCATCTTGTGGACGGCCAGGTGCATCATTTACCTGGGGAAGAAACGGTGCCAGGATGCATTATGGGAAGAAGACAAGATGGTGTAGGCTGTGTGATGGGTGAAGTTCTGCTAGGGGAGTCCTAGCATCTTATGGATGGCCAGGTGTGTCATTTACCTGGGGAAGAAATGGTGCCAGGATGCACTATGGGAAGAAGACAAGATGGTGGAGGCAGTGCGATGGGTGATGTTCTGGTGGGAGGACCTGTCTTCAGGTGGATGCAACTGTGATACCTACCACCTTCCCAACATTGTACTCCCCGTGGCCTCATGTTGTGTCATGTTTGGGCATAGATAAAGGCATGGCTTGGTGTGGTGTCATATAATTGGGCAGGGACCACTGCAGTGCTATGAACAGAGGCACATAATGCTATCAAGATGGCCCTGGGTGATGGCAGCAGCTTTCTTGCTTTCTGCCTCCTCTTGGGTTGTTCTCCTTATCGCCCACATCCATTCCTTCTCCTGCCTCTCCCATTCCTCCGATTGCATAATGGAATGAGGTCCTGTGGTCTAGATAAAAATGGGTGGACTACACGTCATGCTGAGCGGGGATGTAGTTAGTGAAGTCCTTTCTGCTTGCCACAGTTACTTTCCTCTTCCCAGAGTCCTATATGGAGTTGGATACGTGACAACCTTGGGTTCAGCTGTTGCTCCCTACAACTCCTCAATGGTGGTGGACCTCTCCAGTTGATTCTGTTTCACAAGGGCAACCCAAAAGCCTTTAGGGCCAGAACTTTTTCAAAGCTCACGTGATCCTCTTTGTACATACTGTGCTTCCACTCCGGCTGGTCCATTCGATTTACCTCCCGGTGATCCATGAAGACTTGGTTTCCAGTCCAGTCTTCTATTATGGTTTCAAGGCATTATCAGTGGTGAAATTCTTGGACCACACCAATGATGCTGTCATTCATCCTCCAAAGGGCCTTTTGAGTACTTCCCATCTATATAGTGGGTGGCCCACCTCTCCGTTCCCACTGGCACTCTCAAGAGAGTGCTAGCCCACGACCTGGACCAGACTGCTTTGGCCACAAAAGCACTTGCAGGACTTGCTGGCTGCACCTCTGGAACGTAGAAACAGCTTCATCCTCCCTCTCCACATTGTCTGACCAGAACCAAGTTTTGCCAGGGTACATCTCCCCAACTGGGGCAACATGTCATTCAGTCTCCATGGTCCTAGTGTCTCTGTTCTCCCAGAGCTGTCACTGCCAGTAGACAGGTATGTTTTTTTGCTCTGGCATGCACCTAGGTTGTCTGGCTCCTGCCTAGTGGAGAGCTACCTCCAGGTTTTCGAAGGGAATCTGTCCCAGCTGGAGGTTAGGAGTTAACTCTGCTTGGTTAGCTTCTCATGACTACTGGACCAGCTGGACACTTCCTGGTAAAAAATGATTCTCTCCACTCGATTCTGCTAAAGACTTGTTGTTGTTTCTCTTCACTTCCCTCCTACTCCACTGTCTTGTTCAACCAGTAACACACCCTATCACAAGTCCTTTATCCTATTCTTTCTTGCAGGTGCTAGTTCTTTCTCGGACCCAGTGTTATTTTTGGTGACAGCTACTGGTTTAGCAGCTTTCCCTGCATTTGAAGACCTCAGTCGGATAGCATAAGGTCATATATGGATAACATATGTCTAGTGCTACCCATTTGCTCTCAGTACTGACTGCATTTTCCTCTCCAGGTCATCCACTTAACACTCTGACCATCCTGGTCTTTCTTCACTGGCAGTGCTTGTCCCAGCACACTTACAGTCAGGGAGTTTTCCTTTCCCACCCTGCGATATCTGTCTCAGGCCTATCCACTCTGCGATCCTGCCGACTACGCCATGTTGTCAGGTGTGGTATGCAAGTGCCAAGCGTCAAGCAGTGTGTGTGTAGATGCTGGTGCTGCAGGCTTTACTCCCAGTCTTAGTAGTTGCAGAGAATTATACTTTGGTTTTTATCACAGCACTAATGCAGCACAGGTACAGTAGGTACCAGTTTGTTAACTCTTTATTTTACAACTCTGACATAAATTCTTCAGGAGAAGGGCACCTCCCATCTCCTATGTAGCTGGTTCCTCTCTTCCCAGATACTGTGACACACCCTCTCTTCCTGGAGAAGGATATTCCTCATCTCTTATCTACAAGTGGACCCACCCCTTTAGTTAGCCTAAAGTACCAATGGGTGCAGTGTGCATTTCGCAACTGTCGTGGCCCAAAGCTTTCTACACTCCTACCACAACCAGGACTACAACACAGGTCACAACTTCTTCTCTCTCTTTCTACTTATGGCAGTTGTACTCCACTTCTATCTTTGTGCTCTCCTCTCTGTCTTTCCTCTCTGTTCTTTTTGTAAGCAATCCTGGCTGATAGTTGCCCTTGCCTGTCCCACTCCACTGCCGGCAAGTGGACAGGAGTAACCTTTTGCCTGAAGAGTAACTGGCAAAACCCTAAACAACTACCCAATGACTAAACTAAATCAGACAAACATGGAGGGATTTTATATCTGCCTGTAGTCCTTCCCTTCCCCTCCACTCTAATTGGCTGAAGCCCCCGCATTCTCAAGTCTAATAGGCTGCCACCCCTTCCTTCTTCTCCACTCTGATTGGCTTCAGTCCCTCCCTTCCTCCACACTCTGATTGGCTGTAGCCCTTTAAGGGGTTTTCTCCCTACAAAGATTAGCTTTCTACATGTAGGGACAGGTAATTGATGACTTTTTCCATATCTATTGTTTTTTTTGTTTTTTTTTGCTTTGTTGAAGAGATTAGGGAGTTTTTATCTGCTCTGGGTGCACACAGGTCGGCATCTGAGAGCAGGGAGTGATGTCCCCACAGGTCGGCACACAGGACTCTGGAAGTTTAAGAACAGAGTGTGTTATCTCTAACAACTAATAATCTTTAATAATTTTGGGTTTACTTTGTGCTCTCTGCTCTATAGATAAGATCTCTTGCTAAGGAGCTGATATGCCAATCACTGCTATAGCTCCACCCACAGCCTAACCAGTAAGAAGGAAGAGACAGGAAGCATTAATCTAAAACCTCTTGTGGCTCTGAAACATTATAGTGAGACAAACCTTTTGATAGTACTACAATGCTTACAGTACAGTATACATTATACTTATACATAATTCAATACTATTTCCAGGATTGGTTCCCACACCCTATAATATGCTGAGGTGATAGAGAGGTCACAAGAGAGAACACTCTATGATTTGGGGTTCAACGGTTGCAGGCAGCATCATATAATGGGGGTGATGGGTAAGGAACGTGTGAGTTACTAGAAAACCTATGATGTGTCAGGTCACAATTCATACATCACTACTTTCAGTGAGGAGGGGCCGGAGAAAAATTCAAGTTTTTCTGGAAATGTCTTTATAAAAACACATGAGCTATATATATAGAGAGAGGAGCGTCCTCCCCGATTCACACAGTGCACGCCTCATAATGGCAGCGTATACAACCCTCCTCCTCAGCATCGCCCTCTGTGCAGCCACAGGTAAGACCCTACACCTGCCTCCACTATACTGAGAGGAAAATGCTAAATGATGGGGGTGTAGTACTACTGAGAGCGAGACAATTGCTATACTGATGGGGGTGAAGTACTACTGAGAGGTACAATGCTATAATGATGGGGGGTGTAGTACTACTGAGAGGTACAATGCTATAATGATGGGGGTGTAGTACTACTGAGAGGTACAATGCTATAATGATGGGGGGTGTAGTACTACTGAGAGGTACAATGCTATAATGATGGGGGTGTAGTACTACTGAGAGGTACAATGCTATAATGATGGGGGTGTAGTACTACTGAGAGGTACAATGCTATAATGATGGGGGTTGTAGTACTACTGAGAGGTACAATGCTATAATGATGGGGGGTGTAGTACTACTGAGAGGTACAATGCTATAATGATGGGGGTGTAGTACTACTGAGAGGTACAATGCTATAATGATGGGGGGTGTAGTACTACTGAGAGGTACAATGCTATAATGATGGGGGGTTGTAGTACTACTGAGAGGTACAATGCTATAATGATGGGGGGTGTAGTACTACTGAAAGATACAAGGCTATAATGATGGGGGTGTAGTAATACCGAGAGGTACAATGCTATAATGATGGGGGGTGTAGTACTACTGAGAGGTACAATGCTATAATGATGGGGGTGTAGTACTACTGAGAGGTACAATGCTATAATGATGGGGGTGTAGTACTACTGAGAGGTACAATGCTATAATGATGGGGGGTGTAGTACTACTGAGAGGTACAATGCTATAATGATGTGGGTGTATTACTACTTAGAGGTTTAATGCTATAATGATTGGGGTGTAGTACTACTGTGAGGTACAATGCTATAATGATGGGGGTGTCCTACTACTGATAGGTACAATGCTATAATGATGGGGGTGTAGTACTACTGAGAGGTACAATGCTATAATGATGGGGGTGTAGTACTACTGAGATGTACAATGCTATAATGATGGGGGGTGTAGTACTACTGAGAGGTACAATGCTATAATGATGGGGGGGTGTAGTACTACTGAGAGGTACAATGCTATAATGATGGGGGTGTAGTACTACTGAGAGGTACAATGCTATAATGATGGGGTGTAGTACTACTGAGAGGTACAATGCTATAATGATGGGGGGTGTAGTACTACTGAGAGGTACAATGCTATAATGATGGGGGTGTAGTACTACTGAGAGGTACAATGCTATAATGATGGGGGGTGTAGTACTACTGAGAGGTACAATGCTATAATGATGGGGGTGTAGTACTACTGAGAGGTACAATGCTATAATGATGGGGTGTGTAGTACTACTGAGAGGTACAATGCTATAATGATGGGGTGTGTAGTACTACTGAGAGGTACAATGCTATAATGGGGGTGTAGTACTACTGAGAGGTACAATGCTATAATGATGGGGGGTGTAGTACTACTGAGAGGTACAATGCTATAATGATGGGGGGTGTAGTACTACTGAGAGGTACAATGCTATAATGATGGGGGGTGTAGTACTACTGAGAGGTACAATGCTATAATGATGGGGTGTAGTACTACTGAGAGGTACAATGCTATAATGATGGGGGGTGTAGTACTACTGAGAGGTACAATGCTATAATAATGGGGGTTGTAGTGATGTGTGGACTTCGGAGATTGTATCATACAAAAAAATTATTAGTGGATCAGCTCAGAAAACAGTATCACACAGGATAGGATTAGATACACAGCTCAGCAGACGGTATCACACAGGATAGGATTAGATACACAGCTCAGCAGACAGTATCACACAGGAAGTGATTAGATACACAGCTCAGCAGACGGTATCACACAGGATAGGATTAAATACACAGCTCAGCAGACAGTATGACACAGGATAGGATTAGATACACGGCTCAGCAGACAGTATCACACAGGATAGGATTAGATACACAGCTCAGCAGACAGTATCACACAGAATAGGATTAGATATACAGCTCAGCAGACAGTATCACACAGGATAGGTTTAGATACACAGCTCAGCAGACAGTATGACACAGGAGAGGATTAGATACACGGCTCAGCAGACAGTATCACACAGGATAGGATTAGATACACAGCTCAGCAGACAGTATCACACAGAATATGATTAGATACACAGCTCAGCAGACAGTATCACATAGAATAGGATTAGATACACAGCTCAGCAGACAGTATCACACAGGATAGGATTAGATACAGGGCTCAGCAGACAGTATCACACAGGATAGGATTAGATACACGGCTCAGCAGACAGTATCACACAGGATAGGATTAGATACACAGCTCAGCAGACAGTATCACACAGGATAGGATTAGATACACAGCTCAGCAGAGAGTATCACACAGGAAAGGATTAGATACACGGCTCAGCAGACAGTATCACACAGGATAGGATTAGATACACAGCTCAGCAGACAGTATCACACAGTATAGGATTAGATACACGGCTCAGCAGGCGGTCTCACACAGGATAGGATTAGATACACAGCTCAGCAGAGAGTATCACACAGGATAGGATTAGATACACGGCTCAGCAGAGGGTATCACACAGGATAGGCTTAGATACACGGCTCAGCAGACGGTATCACACAGGATAGGATTAGATACACGGCTCAGCAGATGGTATCACACAGGATAGGCTTATATACACAGCTCAGCAGACTGTATCACACAGGATAGGATTAGATACACAGCTCAGGAGACAGTATCACACAGGATAGGATTAGATACACGGCTCAGCAGACAGTATCACACAGGATAGGATTAGATACAACGGCCAGCAGACAGTATCACACAGGATAGGATTAGATACACAGCTCAGCAGATAGTATCACACAGGATAGGATTAGATACACAGCTCAGCAGACAATATCACACAGGATAGGATTAGATACACGGCTCAGCAGACAGTATCACACAGGATAGGATTAGATACACAGCTCAGCAGACAGTATCACACAGGATAGGATTAGATGCACAGTTCAGCAGAGAGTATCACACAGGAAGGGATTAGATACACTGCTCAGCAGACAGTATCACACAGGATAGGATTAGATACACGGCTCAGCAGACAGTATCACACAGGATAGGATTAGATACATGTCTCTGTGTAATCTCTACCCTCTTCTCCCCGCAGTTCACTCTCTGCAGTGTTACACCTGTAACTCAGAATCTTCCAACGCCAACTGCCTGACGGCGACACAGTGCGACAGTAACACAACGTATTGTCTGACGGCGGTGGCATCGGGCATATACGGTGAGGTCATCATTTTGGTTTGGTGCTGTTGGGGCTCCGGGGTCCCCTCATTCAGCTACAGCCGGGATCTGACTATAGAGACAGTTATAAAATGTCCATCATGTTTAACTGAGAGAGGGGATAGGGAGGCTTTTTAGCTCAGTTTCCCCTAATGATGAAGACTTGGATCCTTTAAGGCAAGAACCAGTCTGCCCTAAAGGGATATTACATTCCTGATCCCAAAATCCCCCTCAGACTGAATCCAGATATTTTATATAAATATGTATTAATATTCCTCAGTTCCAGGTAGATATCTAAGCCTTTCTTGAACCCTCACCTGTTCCTGCTGTGACCAGCTCCTCAGGCGGCTATTCCACAGATTTAGGCTTCTCATGGTGTAGAATGCTTTTCTCCTCTGGAGATTGAATCCTTTTTCTCCAGAGGAGAGAGCAGCACTGGTCGGTCTATAACATTTCGTTTTCCTCCTCTGTAGATGGGGTGCCGGTGATCAGCATCAATAAGATGTGTACGTCCTCCTGCTCTCCGATCAGCACCAACGTCGGCGGAGTCTCCGGCACCGTCACCTGCTGCAGCGATGATTTGTGTAACGCCAACATTGGCGCAGACGCCACCGCCGCCGCTGCTACTGACGACTGCTACAGCTCTGGTACGTGTCACTTCAGCGGCGGCGTCAGCATCAAGTCCAGCTGTGCCGCCATCATCCTGGCGCTGGGATCCATCCTGACAATCCTGAGGGGCTCAGTGTTATAACCTCAGACACCGCTGTAATATGTGCGAATAAAGACGCATCATTCATCATTGTATATATCTGCTTGCTGTATATCTGTATATATCATAATATATCTGCTTGCTGTCAGTGACGCATCATTCATCATTGATCTAAGGTCATAATATTTTTATGCTTGCTGTCAGTGACACATCCAGTCATCATTGTTCTTATGGTCATAATATATCTGCTTGCTGTCAGTGACGCATCATTCATCATTGTTCTATGGTCATAATATCTCTGCTTGCTGTCAGTGACGCATCATTCATCATTGTTCTATGGTCATAATATATCTGCTTGCTGTCAGTGACGCATCATTCATCATTGGTCTATGGTCATAATATATCTGCTTGCTGTCAGTGACGCATCATTCATCATTGTTCAATGTCTATAATATATCTGCTTGCTGTCAGTGACCTATCATTCATCATTGTTCAATGTCTATAATATATCTGCTTGCTGTCAGTGTCGCATCATTCATCATTGTTCTATGGTCATAATATATCTGCTTGCTGTCAGTGACGCATCATTCATCATTGCTCTATGGTCATAATATATCTGCTTGCTGTCAGTGACGCATCATTGATCATTGATCTATGGTAATAAAATATCTCTGCTTGCTGTCAGTGACGCTTCATTCATCATTGTTCTATGGTCATAATATCTCTGCTTGCTGTCAGTGAAAATGCTTCATTCATCATTGTTCTATGGTCATAATATATCTGCTTGCTGTCACTGACAAATCATTCATCATTGTTCTATGGCCATAATATAACTGCTTGCTGTCAGTGACAAATCATTCATCATTGTTCTATGGTCATAATATATCTGCTTGCTGTCAGTGACAAATCATTCATCATTGTTCTATGGCCATAATATCTCTGCTTGCTGTCAGTGACGCATCATTCATCATTGTTCTATGGTTATAATATATCTACTTACTGTCAGTGACGCATCATTCATCATTGTTCTATGGCCATAATATATCTGCTTGCTGTCAGTGACAAATCATTCATCATTGTTCTATGGTCATAATATCTCTGCTTGCTGTCAGTGCTGCATCATTCATCATTGTTCTATGGTCATAATATATCTGCTTGCTGTCAGTGACACATCATTCATCATTGTTCTATGGTCATAATATATCTGCTTGCTGTCAGTGACGCATCATACATCATTGTTCTATGGTCATAATATCTATGCTTGCTGTCAGTGACGCATCATTCATCATTGTTCTGTGGTCATAATATATCTGCTTGCTGTCAGTGACGCATCATTCATCATTGTTCTATGGCCATAATATATCTGCTTGCTGTCAGTGACGCATCATTGTGCTATGGCCATAATATCTCTGCTTGCTGTCAGTGACGCATCATTCATCATTGTTCTATGGCCAAAGTAACAACATATCACTACTTGCTGTCCGTAACGCATCGTTAATCATTGTTCTGTGGTCAAAGTAGATCTGCTTGCTATCAGTGACGCATCATTTATCATTGTTCTATGGTCATAATATCTCTGCTTGCTGTCAGTGACGCATCATTCATC
The DNA here is from genome assembly GCA_025379985.1 of Phyllomedusa bahiana. Lineage (NCBI taxonomy): Eukaryota > Metazoa > Chordata > Amphibia > Anura > Hylidae > Phyllomedusa > Phyllomedusa bahiana. Next base: position 75,081 of record JAODAL010015250.1, read on the forward strand.
ATTGTTCTATGGCCTTAATATATCTGCTTGCTGTCAGTGACATCTCATTCATCATTGTTCTATGGCCATAATATATCTGCTTGCTGTCAGTGACGCATCATTCATCATTGTTCTATGGTCATAATATATCTGCTTGCTGTCAGAGACTCATCATTCATCATTGTTCTAGGGCCATAATATATCTGCTTGCTGTCAGTGCTGCATCATTCATCATTGCTCTATGGTCATAATATCTCTGCTTGCTGTCAGTGACACATCATTCATCATTGCTATATGTGCATATTTTATCTGCTTGCTGTCAGTGACGCATCATTCATCATTGTTCTATGGCCATAATATATCTGCTTGCTGTCAGTGACGCATCATTCATCATTGTTCTATGGCCATAATATATCTGCTTGCTGTCAGTGACGCATCATTCATCATTGTTCTATGGTCATAATATATCTGCTTGCTGTCAGTGACATATCATTCATCATTGTTCTATGGTCATAATATATCTGCTTGCTGTCAGTGACGCATCATTCATCATTGTTCTATGGCCATAATATCTCTGCTTGCTGTCAGTGATGCATCATTCATCATTGTTCTATGGCCATAATATATCTGCTTGCTGTCAGTGCTGCATCATTCTTCATTGCTCTATGGTCATAATATCTCTGCTTGCTGTATGTGAAACATCATTCATCATTGTTCTATGGTCATAATATATCTGCTTGATGTCATTGCTGCATCATTCATCATTGCTCTATGGTCATAAGATATCTGCTTGCTGTCAGTGCTGCATCATTCATCATTGCTCTATGGTCATAATATATCTGCTTGCTGTCAGTGACGCATCATTCATCATTGCTCTATGGCCATAATATATCTGCTTGCTGTCAGTGACACATCATTCATCATTGTTCTATGGTCATAATATATCTGCTTGCTGTCAGTGCTGCATCATTCATCATTGCTCTATGGCCATAATATATCTGCTTGCTGTCAGTGACACATCATTCATCATTGTTCTATGGCCATAATATATCTGCTTGCTGTCAGTGACACATCATTCATCATTGTTCTATGGCCATAATATATCTGCTTGCTCTCAGTGCTGCATCATTCATCATTGTTCTATGGTCATAATATATCTGCTTGCTGTCAGTGACGTATCATTCATCATTGTTCTACTTCAAGTTTGGCAAGCGTTTTTATAAACTTTCATTGGTAGGAGTATCGTTATGCAAAACAGATAGATCTTTATTGGACAATACAGTATAGTCACCATTTAGCAACACCTTTTATTATTATTCATGTATTATAACAATCACCTCATTAATAATCATCTTTACTGGTCAGTCGTGGTCAGCGACTGTTAAAAAGTTCTAGGTCGTTTAGAACCTCGAACTTTTGTGAGTTGGGTTTGAGGTTCTATTTGAACTCAAACTTTGAACCCCATTAACGTCAAAGGGAGAAGATGTTCGAGTTAATTTTTCTACCTATACAGATGAGGAGAAGCTGGAATTACCATCCATAACAGTAAACTGGATACGTGGAACAAATTAGTGAAGACAATTTGGCTCTAAGAGTCACAGAAAAAACACAGAGAGGCTAAAATACTTAATTCCTTTCGATGGCTAACTGAAAAGATGAGGGCCCTGCATCCTGAGGGGGCCCAAAAGCTCCTTTGACCACATAGGAGAATTGGAGATGGTGTATTATACAATTACTGAACCCCCATAACTGAAAAACTTTTGGACACTGAGTATGATTTAGCAAATCCAAGCCTTCTGTATACTGTATATCCATGCATATGAGAGTTAGGTGTTATGTGAGCCTGCAAATGTCGCCAAATAACAGCTTCTGGGTGTGGGGAAGATGCAGCCAGCAATACCAAACTCCCTAACTATTGCTGTCTATGGAGAGGAAAATGCTATCTAACTAAGAGCAGTCTGTACAGTACAGAGAGTGAGCTGAAAATGTTATTCACAAGGCAATACAGTGAAATATTTATAACATGATCATGTGATTCTAGCAGTCAATGAGAGCCCTACACCTCAGCAATTATGTTATTGACACTTCTCTGTGCTCTGCACTGACTAGATGGCAGAGAGGTGATTGGATGGCGCCAAAAGTGCAGAAAGGTGATTGAATGGCGCCAATAGTAAAGAAAGGTGATTGGATGGCCGCCAAAAGTGCAGAAAGGTGATTGGATGGCGCCAAAAGTGCAGAAAGGTGATTGGATGGCCGCCAAAAGAGAAGAAAGGTGATTGGATGGCTCCAAAAGTGCAGAAAGGTGATTGGATGGCGCCAAAAGTGCAGAAAGGTGATTGGATGGAGAAAGTGCAGAAAGGTGATTGGATGGCGCCAAAAGTGCAGAAAGGTGATTGGATGGCCACCAAAAGTGCAGAAAGGTGATTGGATGGTGCCAAAAGTGAAGAAAGGTGTTTTGGATGGCCGGCAAAAGTGCAGAAAGGTGATTGGATGGCGCAATAAGTGCAGAAAGGTGATTGGATGGTGCCAATAGTGCTTAAAGGTGATTGGTTGGCGCCAAAAGTGCAGAAAGGTGTTTTGGATGGCCGCCAAAAGTGCAGAAAGGTGATTGGATGGCGCCAAAAGTGCAGAAAGGTGATTGGATGGCGCCAAAAGTGCAGAAAGGTGATTGGATGGCCACCAAAAGTGCAAAAAGGTGATTGGATGGCCAATAAAAGTGCAGAAAGCCTCTGAAAACGAAACTGAAAATGGCGTGAAGAACTAGAACTTTACTCGAACGAATAGTAATATGTTCGATTCGGTTCGAGTTCTAAATTTTGAGAAGTTCTACTAGTAACTTAACTTTTCTAGAACAGCTCAATCAATACTACTGGTCGGTACTAAAAACACACCTCTAATTATTCTAATGATTCTTAAGCTCTGGTTAGTATGCATAGCATAATGATTTTGAGAGATCTAAACGTCAGTGGTTCTACGTCACATGACAGAATAATGCTGCTAGTGTATTAAATCTCTAACCTTTCCTCTTCTAAATATCTACACGGGCATTAGGATCTGTCCTTCACAACTCAAAGCAAAGTAACAACTGTTGATACTTACAGGGAGACAATATCTGAATTTCTACCACAGCAACTACAAGGACACACAAGCTCCATGGAAAAACACTGATCATTAGAGAAACTGCAAACTCCAACCCTTATGGAACTATAGGATTTATGAAAGGATTAATATCCACATCAGGAGCCACAACTCCCCGGCGATCGACATGTCACTATCTACTGACCTCTCCTTGACGTAAATGTGATTTGGTAGGTATAGAAGTTGTCGGCCTGTATTCACGTGTTGCACATTTGGATGGAGTATTGAGAATGACTGGGGAGGACTGATATAGATGCTAAATGCTGAGACTTCCTATGTGGACCAAAATGTCTAGAAAAATAAATGGGATGTTACAACATACAAAAATTTTTCCTCAGCAACTTTACATGGAAAGTCTCCTGACATCAACAGAGCACGTTACTAATTTTTCTTGACAAACTAATTTTGAATAAACATTTTCAAATGCTTTGTTTTATTAAAGAATAAATCTGAAGGAAATGCCGGGGAAATATTTTCAGTGGTTGTGACTTTAAAACATTCGTAGCAAAAATGTGGATTGTATATCACAGACTCAAGAACTAATGAATTGACTGTGAGAGAGAGGATACCAGAAACTGTAATGACCAAAGCGACAAGAATTACATTGTAACATAGTTTATAAGGCCAAAAAAAGACAGACGTCCATCAAGTTCAGAATATTGTGCTACAGTGTTGATCCAGAGGAAAGCAAAACCCCCCCATGAGGTAGAAGCCAATTGTCTTCATTTTAGGGAAAAAAAATTGCTTCCTGACTGCAATCAGAATAAATCCCTGGATCAACGACCCTTCTCCAGAATCCTGGTCACTATAACTTGTTATATTATTACATCTAGAAATGTATCCAGACCCTTCTCCAGAAACCGGGTCACTATAACTTGTTCTATTATTTAATCTAGAAATGTATCCAAACCCTTCTCCAGAATCCGGGTCACTTTAACTTGTTCTATTATTTAATCTAGAAATGTATCCAGACCCTTCTCAAGAATCCTGGTCACTATAACTTGTTATATTATTACATCTAGAAATGTATCCAGGCCTTCTCCAGAATCCGGGTCACTATAACTTGTTATATTAAATTTCATCTATAAATGTATCCAGACCCTTCTCCAGAATCCCGGTCCCCTATAACTTGTTCTATTATTACATCTAGAATGTATTCAGACCCTTCTCCAGAATCCTGTCACTATAACTTGTTTCTATTTTTACATCTAGAAAAAGTACCCCGACCCTTCTCCAGAATCCTGGTCACTATAAACTTGTTCTATTATTACATCTAGAAATGTATTCAGACCCTTCTCCAGAAACCCCCGGGGCACTACAACTTGTTATATTATTACATCTAGAAATGTCTCCAGACCCTTCTCCAGAATCCTGGTCACTATAAATTGTTCTATTATTACATCTAGAAATGTATCCAGACCCTTCTCCAGAATCCCGGTCACTATAACTTGTTCCATTATTACATCTAGAAATGTTCCTAACCCTTCTCCAGAATTTCCCCGGGCACTATTGTCACGGTCCGTGCCACGTTCCTGTCCTTTCGCCTGGGCCTCTGCTGCGAAACCGCAGTCGTACACTATTGTTCCTATTGCCAGATCTGTTTCCTGTTGCCAGTGTCGCTGTTTAGCGCTCCTGTAGCCGCCCGCTTACTCACCTGTGATGGTGCTCCCCCATCTGGTGCTCCATGTTTCCCCTGTATCTAAAGAGGAGGCGGCCACATACTTCCCTTCCTTTATTCCCCACAGTGTGCAGCGGGGGGTTTGGGGCCTTCCCCTTGCCAATCCCCTACCACTGTGGGTTTATAAACATTGCTGGAACTTTTGAAAATGAAAAAAGCAGGAGATTTTAGACGGCGGCGCGGTAGCGCGCCGCGGCAAAAATTTGTATGGACACGCCCATCATTCCGGTATGTCACGCCCCTTCAAAAAGCCACACCCCACTCCACCTAAAATGCATTTAAGGCTTTGGAAGAAAGCAGGTAGTGCCCTTTATAGCCAGGTAGTAACCCCCCAAAAAAGCAGGTAGTTTCCCTTACAGGCAGGTTAGATGCCCCTTGTAGCCAAGTTAGATCCACCTCTGTAGCCAGGTAGGTGCCCCCCTTTGTTAGCCAGGGTAGGTGCCCCATTGTTTGCAGTAGTTCCCCATTGTTTGCGAGCTATGTGCCCCTCTGTTGCCAGTAGTGCCCCCCTTTTTGCAGGTATGCCCCCTTTGTTGCCAGGTGTGCCCCTTGTTGGCAGGTAGTGCCCCATTGGTTTCCAGGTAGTGCCCATTGTTGCCGGGTAGGTGCCCATTGTTGCCAGCTGTGCTCCCTCTGTTGCCAGTAGTGCCCCCTTGTTGCAGGGAGTGCCCCCTCTGTTGCCAGCTCGTGCCCCCTCTGGTGCCAGCTAGTGCCCCCATTGTTGTCAGCTAGTGCCCCCATTGTTGCCAGGTAGATGTCCCCTCTGTTGCCAGGTAGATGTCCCTCTGTTGCCAGGTAGTGCCCCCATTGTTGCCAGGTAGTGCCCCCTCTGTTGCCAGGTAGTGCCCTTCTGTTGCCAAGTAGATGTCCCCTCTGTTGCCAGGTAGATGTCCCCTCTGTTGCCAGGTAGATGTCCCCTCTGTTGTCAGGTAGTGCCCCCTCTGTGCCAGGTAGTGCCCTCATTGTTGCCAGGTAGATGTCCCCTCTGTTGCCAGGTAGATGCCCCCTCTGTTGCCAGGTAGATGTCCCCTCTGTTGCCAGGTAGTGCCCCCTCTGTTGCCAGGTAGATGCCCCCATTGTTGCCAGTCAGAGCCCCCCATATAGCTAATAAAAATAAAATAATAAAATCCACTTACCTCACCAGGCTCTGCGCACGGCCGCTCCCGACCGATCTCCTCCGCTTCGCAGGGGGAAGTGAGAGCAGCCGCGCGTCATTTCCCCTGCAGCAGCGCGTCACTTCCCCTGCGCTGCTGTCCTGTAGGTGCGGAGCACACACCGGCGCTGTACATACAGTGGGAGGAGGGAGCGATCCCTCCTGCCTCCTCCCCGCACACCGGCGCCGGACATACAGGGGGAGGAGGGGGGAGGGGAGCGATCCCTCCTGCCTCCTCCCTGCACAGCGGCCTGGGTGAAGCCGCAGCTGCGGCCGCTTCACCCGCCTATAGGAGCGGCCCGGCGGCGCCAGAGTAGAGCACTAGCGCTACTCCGGCGCCGCGGCCATTTAAAGAGCCCCCGCCGCCTGCTGCCGGCAGGAGGAATGCCAACTCCCCCGGAAGGGCGGGAGGGGACCCCAAATAGCGGGACCCCCCCCCCCCCCCCAAAAACGGGAGGGTTGGCATGTATGGTTTATAAGCCTTCTTCTCCTCACACTCCCTGCCTGATCCTTGTTGTGTCATAGTGTCGTCTGTTGCTGTGTGTTTTCTGATCTTGTTGGTTAGCAGTCCGGTGTGCTCATGTGGTCTCTTTGTGTCTTTGTGAGTTTCCTTGCCTTGTTCTCTGCCTGTGTTCCTGCCCTGGTCATGCCTTGGTTTCTTGCCCGAGTTTAGCTTAAGTCTCTGCTTATGTTCTTGGTGCCTTCAGTCTGTCTGTTTATTGTTCCTTTTACCTTTTGCTTATCCTCCTGTTTGGCATCTGTTTTGTCCTGTCTTTGTTTGTACCTGCACATATTTACTTCTAGTCTGCTTTGTCTCTGTCCTTATCCTGTTGGTTTCCTAGCTTTGGACTTTGGCCTGTCTGGTCAGCTGCCACTGCTGGGGACTGCTCTGAGGTAGCACCGGGTTTGGCTGTCAGCGTCAGCCAACCTTACCATCAAAGGCCTGTGAAGATACCCATGCCCGATGGCCACTTAGTTGCGCCCCTCGGAGCAAGCCCGGCAGTGGTCCAGTGGGTCCACTACCCGCTTTACCCGCTCACCCGTTACAACTATAACTTGTTCTATTATTACATCTAGAAATGTCTCCAGACCCTTCTCCAGAATCCTGGTCACTATATGTTGTTCTATTATTACATCTAGAAATGTATCCAGACCCTTCTCCAGAATCCTGGTCACTATAACTTGTTATATTATTACATCTAGAAATGTATCCAGACCCTTCTCCAGAATCCTGGTCACTATAACCTGCTCTATTATTACATCTAGAAATGTATCCAGACCCTTCTCCAGAATCCCGGTCACTATAACTTGTTATATTATTACATCTACAATGTATCCAGACCCTTCTCCGAATCCGGGCACTATAACTTTTATATTTTTACATCTAGAAATGTATCAGACCCTTCTCAGAATTCCTGGTCACTATAACTTGTTATATTATTACATCTAGAAATGTATCAGACCCTTCTCCAGAATCCTGGTCACTATAACCTGCTCTATTATTACATCTAGAAATGTCTCCAGACCCTTCTCCAGAATCCTGGTCATTATAACTTGCGTTTTTTTGGTCATTTCATGTCCTCTAGAAGTTGGAATAAAATTGATCAAAAAAGTCCATGTTTTCAAAACCAGTACCAATAAAAAGTACACTTCAAGCTGCAAAAAATGTTCCCTCCCTCAAGTCTGTAGGTATTGGTACCAAAAAGTTATTGGTCACAGAAAGTGGCGCCGCAGCAAAAATGTGAAAAATAGAAAATGTTTGGAATTGTTTTATTGTACCAACATAACGAAAACCCTACATGTTTGGTATTGTCGGATGAATGCCTCATTTATACCAAAGATTGAACGCCATAAAAACAAAGCTCCCGCAAACATGGCGCAGGTTCGTTCTTTCACATTTTCCCTCACTTAGAATTTTTTTGCGGCTTCCCAATATACTCTGTGGTAATATAAATAATGCTTTTGAAAATATGTCTGGTCCCACAAAGTAAAAGCCCTTATTTGTTTAAATAGATGGAAAAATAAAAGAGTTTTGGCTTTGGGAAGAAAAAGAGGGAAAAACAGAGATGAGAAAAAAGAAATAGGCCGCGGCGGTAAAGGAGTTAAAGGGGTTGTATAATTTCATTAAATGGTCTTCAGAATAAGGGGACAGTGAAAACAAGCAACTTTGTAATTGGATGTCATTTGCAGAGCTGTCTTGTTTTCACACTGTCCCTTATCTTCTGTTGCTGTAAACACTGTTCCCCAGTGCTGGTCGGATTCTACCTCCTTTCATTTCATTGGCTGCCGGCTCTACTAATTTACATTCTGTCTGGCCCCTGGTCGTATTCACGGGAGCGCTCATTCCTGCCTCTCTCACTCAGAATAAGGGGCCGGCAACATTTCACTCTGCACAGCCAGCAGCTCCACAGTAACACTGCAGTTGCTTCTACAATCAGAAAACAGCAGAATTGTGCCTCGTTGCCTAATGCCCCCTGTTTTTTAAGCATAGAAGGGAGACAGATCTGTGCTGCTCTGGATGAGTTCATAGGAGACTGGATTTAACTGTAACAAACCTCCAGCTGAGAGGAGAAGAGATTCATTCTTTAGTTCATATAATACTGTCTAGATGAAAAGCAGGGCTGTGGTATGTAAACAGCTCTTACAAAATAAGACTGCATAGGGAGAGGAACAGTGACATGTGGACTCAGAGGGGGGGGGGGGGCGAACACACTGACTCGGGAGCGAGTATGAACAGAGAAGTTTTTCAACCTTTAGTTTAAAAAAAACAACCCCGTGGGAGGGGGAAGAAAAGGCCCCGGGGTTTCAGGAACTGAGAGAATCAAGTTTCAAACAGCCGAAATGTTTTAAGCTTTTAAACCTCTTTAATCATGGAATTTTTAGGAATAAATTTGCTTTAAACAGAACACCCTTCCATTTAGTCGGCTTCAGCAGCACTCTAATCATGTCAGGTCTAATTGTTAATTTTAGCTTTATTGGGCCCGCTCCCTCTGGATGGGTTCTGAACCCTTGTTATTTTTCCCTCAGAGCTATTGAAATTTTTTGGAGCTTTACCCGGAAAATCCTTACCCCTTGACGGCCCCCCCGGGACCATTTGGGGAAAAATAAAATAATTTTTTCAGTTATGGAACTGTTTCCTTTACGATAGCCACATTATTCAATTTCCCAATTTTTGTTCTGGGTAGTTGAAGTTACCCCATAAAACAAACTCCCTTATGATTTTTTGGGTGCCAAGTTTTGGGCTAATGGTACCCTTTCTTTGGGGTTTTGCTATAAATTTATGGCCATATAGAAGACACAGAAACAAAAGGGCCCTCTCACAGGCAAAGGCCGGGGCTGAAAAAATTTAACCCAGTAAAAAAGGGAAAACTGGCCCCTATGTTAAATTGGGGGAAAATTAAAAAAGGGGCAAACTATTTGGGTTTAGTAGTAGCTCCCAAAAACCCCACCCCAAATTTGGGGAAAAAATTTGGGCTGCCCCATTAAATTTTAATTTCCTTTTTTAACAGTATGCAAAAAGGC